>CM018044.1:21494261-21644261 GCA_008638375.1 Nyssa sinensis
GTCCTCAGAAGGTTTTTTAAGATAGAGTACGTCTTCATACTGTTTTTTCGATATAGAGTACGTCCTCAAACATTTTTACCAAGATGGAGTACGTCATGAGATGTTTTTTCCTAGATGGATTACGTCCTCAAATGGTTTTTTTGGTAGATGGATTACGTCCTCAAACATTTTACCTATAAGGGAATTTCATTCTAATAAGTTGATAAAATGCATCTTAGGACAACTTGTGTAAAGAGTGAACACTCTATGGGGGACGTTTGATTATGACTCATTGAGGAGATGAATTAGGTTAACTCTACTAGAATGATGGAATTTAGTGTGACTTTAAAGAGGAAGAATTTGGTCGGGTTTCAGACCAAGAGGTCATGTTGCTCAACTCTCTCTTAGGATAGGAGAACAAAAAGTGTACTCAACTTTGAAAGGAGTTACACTTAAAGCAATACACTCAACTAAAGATAGGGATTGATGAATATGTTTGCCTTGGATAAATGAGAAATAAAATATGCAAGAAGCAGCCTTAACCTAGATAGAGTGAGATAGAACTCAACTAAAATAAGAGTGTAGAAATGTAACTCACTAAGATAGGTATGAAGAACTCACCTTAGCTAGAGGAATTCAAAATTTACTTAACTTAGAGGAGAGCAGTAAGGAGAATATACTCAACTTAGGTAAGAGTGAAGAGAATGTACTTAACTTAGATAGAAGCGAGAGGATTGTACTCAACTTAAATAGGAGCGAAGGGAATGCACTCATTGAATGAGAAAGAATGTTGTGAAATAGGTTTTTGCCATTTTTGAAAAGGATTTTTCATTTAGAGAAAATTCCAACTTTTGGCTTGGACTTTGCTAATCCCTAGATCACTAGCGATCAAGTTGGTTGTTCAGGTCGAAAGAACCATTATTTGGTTTCAAGTGGTGAGATTGTCTATCTTTGAAGATGATTTGGGAAAACTTGCTTGAGCGGTGAACTAAGGATATGAAGGTTTAGGAGACTTGATCAGCTAAAGACTTATCTTCAAGTTCATGGATAAAATCTTTTTGCCATTTCCAAATGATTCAGGATATTCCCTTGAAAACTTCAGACTATTTTTTTCAACATGATTCGATATGATTTTTTGAGAAAATGAGAATCATTGATTTTTAAAAAAGATTGTGTATTTAATTGAGAATATTGGATGGAAAGAAATTTTGGGTGAGCCAAAGTGATGGAGAATTTACCCAAGATGTGGAAAAAGTTGTCGAGGCAAGACAAAAGTGAAACAAAACTCTTTAGATAGAAAATAGGTCTTTATATTGGCATGAAGGAGCCCCTTGATTAGGGTAAATTGTTTGATTAAGAGTATGAATTACTCTTAGAATGAACAAGGCATAAGGAAGCCTCTTGTGAAGTAAGGATGAGTTACTTCAGAAAGTGTGAAAGAAATTTGGTGCAAGTAGGTAGGTAAGGAGTTCATTGATGAGTTCCTTCAAAAAATAGATGAAGAATGAAGAAGCAATGTGGTGCAAACTGGTAAGGAGGAAGCCCCTTGTTTGAAACTATTTGTTATATGATCCATCTATTTGTAAAACCCTTTAGAAGAGCTCTCAATTGAAATCTGACAATTCTCTTAAGCAATCAAGGCCTCAAGGTGGTCTTAGTATTAGGGATGAAACATAGGCTAGGGTAAATTTTACCAAATGAAAGGTATATAAGGCCCAAAAACCCGCGTTCATGGTGCCAAGCCCTTTGTGTGCATCTCCTTTATTTGCATAACTTTGACGTGCATAACCTTGATGTACATGTCCTTTCTTGTACATGACCGAGCCAAAAGTGACTTCTTAGGTTGTCTACGTATCTCTTTTTTGTAGAATCAGGTCTAACACAGTTTATTGCTCACTTGAAGCTCTTTGAGACATACAAGGCTTGATTGACTTATTTCTTGCTTCCTTGCTTGGAAAATGCTTCTTTTGATGAGACAAATATTTTATTTTCTTTGCTTTTTGAATCTTCCTTGATAGTTGCTTTGTCATTTCCTTGCTTGGAAAAGTTTTCCTTTAATGAGGCAAATATTTTCTTTTCTTTGCTTTTGATTCTTCTTTGATGATTCTCACTTCCTTGTTTGGAAATGTTTTCTTTCCCATGGGACAAAAATGTTTCTTCTCTTTGCACTTTGATTCTTCTACGATGGCATTGTGAGAGTGCACACAAAGTAGGCTTTCCCACAAGGTTTGGTAGATGGGTTTAAGAAAGAAAGACTAATCAAGCAAGCTCAAAAGGTTTGCAAGTGGATATCTTTGATATAGGTGATAAGACATATTTGGTTTGCCAAGTGATGGCCTCCTATCCTTGGAATTGCTTGTTTTTAGGAAATAGTCACATTGTTGAGAATCACGATGTCGATGTTTACTTAGGGTCATAATTATCTTCTTTGAATCGTGATTGAATCAGACAAGATGCCTTTGAGATAAATGGGTGAATTGGTGAACAATGAGAAAATAAAAATGATTGATGAAGTTTGATAATGCTCAGATTCAACGCATTCAATCTAATTGTGAATTTGATCACATTTATTTTCTTAAAGAATCAAGATGAATCATGCAAACATTTGGGTGAAAGTTTCATAAGAGAATCTTTATTGAAATATGAGGAAAGACATATAGAAATTATTCATGAAGAATAAAAAAATAATCTTTGGCTTAAAAAACTCCTCGTTCTTGATTGTGGGCTATTGTTGGTTGATCTTTAAATAAGGAGGCCCAATGGCTTGTTCATCAATCAAATCTTGGACAGTATGCCTCAACATGGTGCAATGATCAGTGTAGTGGCCTGCACATTGATGGTAGGCACAATGCTTGCTCAAATTATAACTCTTGGGTATTGGGTTTGGAATGGGTCGAGGATCTAAATGTTAGAGATGCCCTTCTTACCAAAGCTTTTGAAAAACTTCGCTCAATGATGCAGAGAGTTCTAAGAATAACCTTGTTGGGTGCCTTCGAGATTAATTTGGCAATAGTGAGGTAGTTAAACAAACAGACTAAAAAAAAAGTTGTTGTAGAGTTAAAGCATTGACTACAATCTCTGAGTTATTGGACTTGATGTTTTGTATGGGCTTCCTTAATGTTCCATCATTGATTTGGATTCCAGCCCTTATAAAAGCTTTGAAAGTCTCAAAGTAGTGGAAAAACAATGGTTCACGGTAAATGGGAAGCAAATTCTTCTTTATCATTTGTACCTATTCAGCTTTACTCAGCCGGTTGACCATCTAGTCCGCTTTGGCCCTCCATCGGGTGATGAAAGTGGAAAGAGTCTCTTTGGGTTCTTGCTTTATGGTCTCAAGGTCCCCTAAGTGTGATGTCCAACTCATTATTGTACTTATACAACTTGACAAATGCATTGTAGAGTTGTTCCCAATCTTTAGACATGTGATCTTCCAAGTCTAAGAACCAATGGACAGCTGCCCTAGTGAGGGTTTGGTGAAACATTTGAGCCATCATTTTAGTTGTAGCCCCTAGTGGTTGTATGGCCCGAACATAGAGCTTGAGATGGGTCTTTGGGCATATGGTCCCATTGAATATTTCTAAGTCTGGCATTTTGAACTTGTAAGGCAAACAGACCTCTGAATATAGGGAGAGTTTGTAGATATCAATCATGTCATTTCCATAATTGGATTTGCATATAAGGGCTTCCATCTTCTCTAGCCTTTTAAGAAGGGCCTATTCATTGGTGTTGGGCTTCTCTTGAGGTTTGACTTCATTTTAGGGCCCATTTTGTTCAACTCAATTAAACTGATCATGTGTGGCTGCATTTTGGGCATGCTAATTCTGTGGGAGATGATCTTGAGGAGGTATAGGTGGTTGGTTATTAGGAGCATTGTTAGGCCCCGCTGGAAATGGTGGAAGTGGTGGTAACCGTTGTTGTAACAGTTCTTGGACTGTCTAGGAGAGCCTTTGTGTTTCATCCCTGTAACCGGCCATGTCTTTTCTAATTTCAGCCAAAACCTGGAGTAATTGATCCTGATCCACAGTGACAAAGTGCAATGATTGACTTGATTTTGATGCCATTATTTTTGGGCTCAATTGAGGGAATAAGAGCTACAAAGGAGTAGGAAACCTCAATGAATTTTTTGATCACCAAATGAGTGTAGAGGAGTTTGAATCCAAGCCAATAGTTCAATAAGTTTTTTTTTATTTCAAAACTTTGAGTAAGATAAGCTCCAATCTAAATAAAAAATTCCTTATAAAATGAAGCACAAATGATTATGAATTTTGAAGTCTGGATTTTTTGAAATTTTTATTTCCTTTTGAAAAAGAGTAGGAGCATAATGCCAAGGTACCCCTAAGTCCTAAGAGGATGGAATGGTTTGCTTGAATGATGAAAGAATTCCTAAAGGTTGGGAAGATGCAATCCCAATGGAATTGATTAAACCCAAATGGAGGGGTCAAGAAGAACCTTGATTGACGAGATGAAGATCCTAAAGAGAAGTGACTCTTGAAAAGGAAAAGCCTATCTCGAGTGGTCGGCATAACAAGAAGAATTGAGAGGGGGTCCACAAATTGGAGCCTGACTTGATTCCTAAGACGAATAAAGAATCTGGATTGTGAAATGTTGGAAGTCAAGACCCTAGCTTTTGACTTGAATCCTATGATCCTTGAGGCTTTTGAAAATTTAGTGAAAGAAATAGTGAAACCACCTGAAATGACACTTTATAAGGAGTGATCTAAGTCAGACTGTATGGATAATAGCAAATGGATTGGTTAAGGTAATGAAAAATACATGGCATGACTAGGGATGCAAAAAGGCCCGCGGTCCAGGCCGGGCAATTGTGGGCTTCCACAAAATTAGCGGGTCGGGCCAAGCCCAGAAAATAAGGCCCCAGCCCAACCCTGGGCCTTAATTCTTAATACAGGCTTAGCGGGCTTGCAGGCCAAAAACAACTTTTTGTAAAATTGTAATTAAGTCATTGATGAGTGCGCGAAAGTGCACTCTAAATACCCTATTATTAGATTAAAATGCTAAAATGTGAATAGAAATGTTGAGATATAATTTATATTATTTAATTTAATTTCTATTTACAGTGAGATATGCTTGAGTATTATTTTATAATATTTTAAATCTCAAATATTACATTATTTTTTGGTCCTGTTTTGTAGGTTACGGTTGGAGATCAAGAAAGACTGTAGAAAAGGGGCACTGGAAAAATCAAAAAGCTCAAGCTCGGTCTGCTATTTAAAGTTCTTAAGAATATTGGGGAGATACTAAAAGCTAATGGTGCCAGCTATTCCTCAATAGTTAAGACAACGATCATGTTGGCTGATTTGCAAGACTTCAAGAAAGTGAATGAAATCTATGCTAAATACTTCCCCTCACCGGCTTCAGCATGTGCGACATACCAGGTAGTAGCATTACCAATGAATGCAAGAATCAAAATCAAGTGCATAGCAGCACTCTAATGCCCTGCTTTGTTTGGTGGGATCCGACTTCCAAAAACTAGAAGTCAATAAGCTGGGACATGGGGCGCTGAATCAAGTGGGCTTGGCGTTAAAGAAAAAAAAGGAAAAAAAAAAGAAGCGGGCAGCAGGGTTTGATAATTAGAAAAAAAAAAAAAAAAAAAAGGCGGCTTGGGGCGTGGGTTGCATTGTGCTATGCGGTGTGGGCTAAATAAGTGGTCCATGCGGTTGAATAAAGGTAGGTCCAGGCGTAGGTTAAAAAAAAAGCCAGGAGCAGAAGCGTGCGGTGCAAGAGGCTGGGCTTTAGGGCGCGACTGAGAAGAAAAAGGTGTGGTGTGGCGCTGTTTAGAAGAAAGCAGAACAGGGAAAAAAAGGAGGACGTGCGGCTGCGCAGAGAGGAAGAAAGAAGAGAAAAAGCTAGCATGCTTCATGTTTATTTTTCCTTGAGGTTTATGTTGTCCATCATATGTATCAGTAACTAAATTCTCAAGTAGGGTTAGGGATGAACTTGCACACTAGATGGTATTTTTAATGTATTTTTGATTCATGTGCTGGATTTTTATTTATTAAAATTCTTTGGTTTTATCATTCTCAATTTATTGTTGCCTACTAATTATAGAGTTTATTCCGTTTATAAATTCAGTCACGCTTTTTCTATTGAATGGATTAGTTCTTTGATTATGTTTGGATCAATCGATTATTTATATTGATTTAATTCTTTACTGCAATATTGCTCCCTAGGTATATTATCGTCGTTGGGTTCTTTCAATGTGAACAACAATTTGTATGATTTAAAAGTAATGAATGATTTTTCAAAAGGTTACATTTGATTTAATTTTGGTTTATAATTCTATATCTTCCGATTGGGATTTTTGGAATTAAACTCTCAATTGAGTTACCAGTGAATTAAAAATAATTAAAATACCGGATACGTGCAAGGGATTCCCGACGCTCTACTATTCGTTAATTTGAGTACTTTTTCCGTTAATCATTTTGTTTAATTTTAATTTACATTTAAAATCACTTTTTATTTTCTTGTTAATCATTTAATATTTTCTTTAGTTTCGAAAATTCTTTCTGTTATTCTTTTAATTTGTCTTCCTGTGGAATCGACACCCCAAAGCTACACTACAATTACCGCGTTATTCTTTGGGCGGAATCAGTCATAGATAATTACATCAATAAATAATTAACAAATAAAATGTTAATGTATAATAGATTAAAAAGTTATAAAAGTTAGAATTGATGAATGAATTTCTTTTGTTGTTGTGCAGTTGACAAATGATTTAATAATTTGAATGGAAAGCGTGAACACAAGTATTTGATATATAAGATGAGCTAATATTATTTAATATTTACATGTATGGTAATGGTGTAAAGTTTGAATTGAGATATAAATAATGAAAATGTGAAATGAAAGGTAAGGAAATTAAATAGATATTGATTTGTCAAGTTAGATATAAATCAAATAATAATAAATAATGAGAATCATTTGAATTAGAAACTAGTGAATAATTATTTTATGCTTTAAAGGTTGAGTTTATGGTTTTTAAGTGTTTGGGCTTGTGCGGACTGGGCTTTGGACCAGGCCACAACCCAAAAAATCAAGCCCGAGCTCGAAATATAGGTACCCCGAGCTAGGGCCAGGCCGGGCCGGGCTAGGCCTGCATTGCACCCCTAGCTAGACAAATAAGAGTTTGGGGAATGTAAAGTCTTGAATTTTTTATTCTTATTCTTATTGTGAATATTTAAATAATGGGTAAATTAAACCTACAACCCTTGAGGTTTCTGAAAATTTGACTAATTACACTGACCCCTCTGTTAGAGTTGTTAGTTTAACACTGGTAACGGAAATAATAGATTTACAATTTTACCCTCATATTTATTTAATAATTTTTTAAGTCAAATTCTTTTCCTTATATTTTTTCTTTCCTTTTTTTTTTTCCTTCTCTTTCCATTTCCTTTCTTTTCTTTCCCTTCCTTCTACTTCATTTTCTTCTCTCTCTAGTTCTTTACAGTTTACCCTATCATCAATCCAAACCCTTCTGCCTTATAATCCCCACTGCTACCATCACTGGCCAACCTTACCGCCACACCCCCTCCTCCTAACCCACCATCCCTGGTCATCACCACTACCATGGAACCCATATACGCATTGTATGAGCATATCGAGCCCAACCCATAACAAGTTCATCAAAGACATCATTATATCCACAAGCATCATATTATTGTGATAGTCAATCATGGACTCCACATCAAAATTCTGAATATAAATTATCAAATGGATTCTATAACTACGATATATCAACATCTGAGAAGAGAAGACTGTAACCCAACTGCAAAAACTCCCTCAAGATACGGAACTTTAAGCTTGAGATGGCACGGTTGCCTCATGTGCTTGCAACTAAATCAGTACCCTCATTTGGGTCTCTCTTGTACACTGGGACATCATTTGATTGGCAGAAATCTGCAAGGCTATTATCCAATGCCACACCCAGATAATTGGGTATACCCACTTTCTTGATGCTAGTGAACCAACTACACCAGAAACTGGTCCCAAGAGTTTGGTTGCCAGCAAAGTTGATTACCCATACACCTCTCATTTACTCTCTCTCTCTCTCTCTCTCTCTCTTGGTTCTTTCCCTCACAAAGTTTCTCTTTATTCACACAATACACACAGAATATGCATAAACCCAAAATGGGTCTCTCATTCCATCTTTCTCACCGTCACCGTCACCCTCTCTCTTTCTCTTACATGTGATCATTTATACACATATATATTTACATACATAGAAGAAATTAGAGGAAGATGTGGTTTAATTTGAAGTGTGGCTTGGGTCTTCACCATTATCATCTCCCAAGCCTTCATGTTAAATATAATCCAGATTGGTCTTCACCATTATCCCTTTGGTCTTCACCATTGTCATCTCCCATGGGTTCTTCCAATTCAAGGCCACCACAAGTCTTTTTCTATTGATCCAGTTCCCTGCCATGAATTAGGGCTTGTTTTTGCTTTTGGCCGTTCAAAGCAATTGGAGGTAAAGATAGAGAAAAATGGGTTCTGTTATATGACATTGTGATGGTGATAAAAATGTAAATATACCTTTTAAATATGGAATATAAGGATCAACTCATTATTAAAAGGGTAAAATTGTCATTTTGAAAATCTAAAGTTGATGATGTCATAAAAAAACAGACAGATAGAAACGGAAAGTCAATTTAGGGATGAAAGTGTTACAAAATTTCACATCATAAGAGAGGTCAGTGTAATTCATCAAACTAAAGGAGGTCTGTCTGTAATTTTCAGAAACCTCAGAGGGTGTAGGTGTAATTTACCCTTAAATTATTAACTATGATCACTTTCTTGGGCAGTCTGATGGAAAGCATTGGGAAGCTAAACACTTCTTACATTCAACATTTTCTCAAGTATAGTAGGTCTTTATGAAGTGCTTGTTGGAAAGCCATATTTATCTATGACATGATCACATATTATGTGGTATTTTGTCTCTTTGTTGAAACTGAAAGGTTACTTTCAGTGCTCACATCTAGCTTTGGAGTGGAAGATTTCTTTTGGCAGGTATAGTTTGTTGAATTACCAGGACATTAGCCGTAAATCTTTCTTATTTTAGGAATGTAGAGCTGTAAGGATTATTTCCTAGAACTGTAAGGATCCTTTCCTTTTCCTATTTTAGGAATTATAGTGTATAAATCCTATATAAGGGTGGTTCATGTAAACAAAAAATAGAAATGAAAAATCTTTCATCATCATTCAAGTTGGTATCAGAGCCAAATGCATGCTCTACGATCTTTATCGAAAGAAGTCCCAAATAGAGCTTCTCTATTTTAAACAGAGTCTCAGATTCTGAAATCAGTAATCCTTTTTTGCAAGTGATTGCAGAGAAGTTAACCGTACCAGTAATCAGAATCTTCCAACTATTCTCTTTCCCGATTTTGGTGTCTTGCAACTGACGAGGTAGATAGAGATCTGATTTGGAGAGATTCTGATCTTTTGGCTGATAACCGATTGGAAGTTCTTTTTCCAAGCAAATTGAAATCGCCAAAGTTCGACCCAAAACTCTATCAACTGCTAACCACCGACCCCGTTCGCGAAGCTCATCTTGTTCTTCGTCGTCGTGCCTCTGCCATAGCTGTAGCGACCGCATCTCACACACAGCATGTGAGTTTTTTTCCTCCTCTTACCGAAGCTTCCTACCATCAGTGCTTCGACTATAGCGATCGTAACCACTTCTTCTTTGGTTGCTTTAGCGCTAGCGTTTCCTGTTTTTGCTTTGAGTTCTTCAACAACTGCAGCAACTAGTACAGCCACTTCATCCGAATCTTCTTGTTCCTTTTTTCCTATTTTTGAAGGCGAAGAAACCCTAGCACACTGTTTTTTATTTCTTTTTTGGGCTGATATTCTTGTTATCATTTAACAAAATGAGTGCATCTTCGGGAATAAAATATGTTCCTGAGTTGTTCAGTCAGAAAGTGTGTTCATTGCAGGGATCACTCTTACAGAATCAAACTATGATGTGTGGCCTCAAATTATGGAGATACACATTGCTGAACGAGAGAAATTATCCTACATCCGTGGGAAGAAAGAGCCACCTACAGAATCAGATGATGGTTATGAGAAATGGCAGGCTGAGAATCAAAAAGTCAAGAGATGGTTATTACTGTCAATTTCTCCAGACATTATGAAGCATTATTTACGTTTATCTACTGCTCGTGACATTTGGAGTGCCCTAGAAAAAGCATTCTCTAATGACAGTGATGAATTACAAGTTTTTTCTTTGAATCAAAGAGCCTTTGCTGCAAAACAAAATGGGAGACCATTCTCTGTCTATTATGGAGAGTTGACCAAAATACTCTAAGAACTTGACCATCGTGATAAAGTCATCATGAAGCACCCTGATGATGTTCAAGCATACAGAAAGTCTATTGACCGGCTCAGGGTACACATTTTTCTTGCAGGCTTAGATAGTGATTTCGAACAACTTCGTGGAGAAATTCTGTGAAGAGATTCAATTCCTGATATAGAAGAATGCTACTCTATTGTTCGATGGGAGGCAGTGCGTCGAACCACCTGGAAGCGCGTCGTTAACACTCCAAAAATAAATTAACCTTACTTCTTAACACAATAAACACAGTAGCTAGCTGACTAAGGGTCGAACCCACAGAGAGTGTCCATAATTTATTTTCTACTTATTCTGACCAATTCTAAACTAAAATTCAATTACTAGCAAAACAATAAATCGGGGTGTTGGAATTTTGATTAAACTAATTACGAATGAAAATTGAATTAATAACAAAAAATCAATGAATTTGAAACTTCAGTTCTTCAGTTCAATCTCACCCTCACAGTTAATAGAACAATCAATCAATTATAACATTATTCTACCCTTCAATGAATCTAATAATCCTAGGTAACAACAAGCTCTGCTACCCGAAATTTTCCTTAATTCCTCACTAATGAAACAAGCTCTCCATTAGATTCTAACCATTACACAATTTAGAACAAGCTCTCTAAATTTAATATAATGGCAGCATTAATATCTAAGAAATTAGATTATTCTAAGCAACAATCACATAAGCTCGGACTGTTTAACTTAGGTCATGATAATCATAGCAATAAACAAAAGCTTGTCCACAATCATTTATCACTATTTGCCACAATTGATTAGGAATCATATCAATTACGTAATATACTTCCTAAATCTAGCAATTGATAATAATCTGATCAATCTAACAGGCCTGATTAAATCAATCAAACTAAATATCAATAAAACAATTTAAACAGATTACCATGAATAGATTAAGAGAAGGAAGAAATAATGTTACTGAATTGATTCAACCATTAAACTATAATGAGGGTTCGAAATCCCCTAGAACTGAATTAAAAATCTAGCCTAACATATTTGAATAAGAAAACAAAACTAATAAATTAATTGTTTCTCTCCCCCTTTTGCCGCATGGCTCCTAGCTTCTTCAGTTTTTCTGTGCCGCACGAACTCCACCTCTATTCTCTATTTCCCTCACGCCGCCCGACCTCCCCTTTTTTTATACTCCTCAAGCCCTAGGCACGTCCCACAACGAAAGCCCAATGCTAGACTTTCTTCCTCTCCCGCACAGCCGCTTCCGCGCCTGGAATGCATGCCCAAGCCCATCACTCCTTTGGTTCATGGGCCCCACAGCCATCACTTTTGACCCTTCTCATTTTTTTCCACTTTTGTCTTTTTTTTATTCTTCTTTGACTTTTCTGCTTTTGTGTTTCATTCAGCTGTCCAGTGCAAGCCCAGCCCATGAAAGATGCACCCCACTTCTAGAACTAATTTTCTGGAATTATCAGTATTGCTGAAACTTACAAGCTATTATTTTATCTGAAAATGACTGAATCTTGATTTGGGTTCTTCACAAAAGTTGTAGCCCTCGAAGAGTAGATAATTTTAGAATTTTGACTCACCTAATTTGGATTCCGGAAACTCAAGTTATGACCCGTTGAAGTTGGCTGGTCGTACAGAAATTCAGCTGCGCAGAACAGTTTTCCAGG
Organism: Nyssa sinensis; assembly: GCA_008638375.1. NCBI lineage: Eukaryota > Viridiplantae > Streptophyta > Magnoliopsida > Cornales > Nyssaceae > Nyssa > Nyssa sinensis. The sequence continues at coordinate 21,506,238 of CM018044.1, forward strand.
CCTGTTTTCGAAACAATGTTTGGAGGCTCAAACGAATTCGAATTTTTGTAAACTAGACCTTTTTGAAAAGCCCAAGATGTCCTCTAAGAATTCCATGAAGACCACTTCCTCATTCTTGAATTCTAGCACAATCCAAATCTCAAGTGAAGCTTCATAGGTAAAATCTGTCCAAAAGCCAAAAATTGCACAAAATTATTCTTTTACCATCAATGCTTTCTTAATTCAATAAATAAATTAATTACCTCACTAAAAAAAAAAATATACCACAAAACTAAATATAAAGGAATTAAAAATACTGAATATTATGCTCTTATCACCACCCTAAACTCTACAAATCCTGAAGCTTCCGCGTTAGTTACCAGGAATCAGTCCAACCATCCGAAAGCTGAAAATAACGTGGATAAGTCAGTCCTCAAGTGCATCCACTGCCAAAAAACTGGTCATATGAAGAACAAATGTTTCAAGCTGGTGGGTTATCCAGACTGGTAGGATCATAATCGCTCAAAGAAAACTCAAAAAGGTCTTTCCACTACAACAGTTGTTGCAACACAAACTGAAGATGCAGTAACTAAACAAGCCTCAGCCCTAGTGATTTCTTCAAACAATGGTGGTAAGGTTTTAAATATTTTTACACCTGTTTCGCATAGTACATGGATAATTGATTCTGATGCCACAGATCACATGACATTTGATTCTAAACAAGTCTCATCACTTCATTCCTCCAACCAAAAATTTGTCTTTACTGCAAATGGTGCTTCAACCCCAGTCATTGGGGAAGGATCTTTGACCCTAACTGATACACCTTAAATTTAGATTCTGTTTTAGTTGTTCCACCTTTAGATTATAATTTGTTCTCTGTTTCTCAAATAACAACTACCTTATATTGTGTTGTAATTTTTTGGCCTGATTTTTACGTGTTTAAGGACATCCAAACCAGGAAGACGATTGGTTGTGGTATTAGGCAGGTGAAGCTATATTACTTGGACTTGGAATCACAGAGTATTAAAAGCCTCCGACAAGCTTTGATAGTGGGGGGCGTTGAGAGGAACAAACAAGAAGCAAAATCTGGCTATGGCTTCGCCGTTTGGGACATGCTTCATTTGGTTATCTAAAAAAATTATTTCCCAGGTTATTTCTACAAGTTGATGTGTCTAGTTTCCAGTATGATGTTTATGAACTTGCAAAGTGTCATCGTACTTCATTTCTGTTACAATTGAATAAAAGTCCGTTTCTTTTTATGCTTATTCATTTTGATGTCTAGGGTCCATCTAAGGTTACTACTTTAGGTGGATCACGATGGTTCGTAACGTTTATTGATGATTATACCTAGATGACATAGGTGTGCATGATAAAATCCAAAAGTGAAGTGAATTCACTATTCCAAAAGTTTCATAAAATAATTCAGACTTAGTACCAAACCAAGATTCAAGTTCTTCGCAGTAATAATGGTGGAGAATATCAGAGTATTGAACCTCAAAAATATTTGGAAGACCAAGGGATGATTCATCATACTACTTGTTCCAACACACCCCAACAAAACGAGGTGGCAGAGCGAAAAAATTGACACTTGCTGGAGGTCGTTCGAGCTTTTCTAATTAACGCTCATATGCCATTATCTTATTAGGGAAAAGAACTCACTTCTGCAGCTTATTTAGTCAATTGAGTACCCTCAAGCACCCTCAATTTCAAAACACAGTTTCAAGCCCTCACTGAAGCAGTGATTGCCCCACATGTTCCCAATTTACCCCCTCATGTCTTTAGATGTGTGGCATTTGTTCATCTCCACAAGCATCAACGCACAAAATTTAACTCCTTAAGCATTGCGATGTATTTTTGTTGGGTATGCCACACATCAAAAAGGATACCGGTGTTACCATCCTCCAACACATCGATTATTTGTCATAATGGATGTCATTTTCCATGAAAACACCATGTACTTTGCCGAGTCTAAATTTCAGGGGGAATACCAAAAGGAAATTCAAACTCTCAACTATGGTGAAAATGATGACCAGGATGTTGTCGAATTGGATTTAAGTGGTATGATATTAAATCAAAGTGGGGATAAACACCCAAAATTGAAGAAGTGGGTGTATCTCCAGCTTAGCCTAAAACTGAAAGTCTTGAAAATATGGTCCCACCTTCATCCGACATACCACACCAATCACTTACTGACGATGTTCCTGAGACACATAAGAAACAGTTGCCCCAACGTCACACCAGAGGTATTCCTAAACCCACATATGAACCTGAACTATCTAGTAAATTCAAATATCCTATAAGCCATTATGTGTCTAACCATCGTTTGTCAGAATCAAATATGTCATTCGTGAATCAATTATCTGTTGTATCTATTCTTAATAGTGTACAGGAAGCCTTAGCTGATCCCAGATGGAAAGTATCTATGAACGGGGAGATGAAATCTCTACAGAAAAATAAAACATGGGATCTAGTTGACCTTCCACTAGGGAAGAAACCAATTGGATGCCGATGGATTTACATTGTCAAATACAAAGCTAATGGCACTATTGAACACTTTAAAGCGAGATTGGTGGCAAAAAGGTACTCTCAAACCTATGGGATCTACTATACAGAGACATTTACACCTGTAGCCAAGATCAACACAGTGCGAGTCCTATTGTCTCTGGCAATAAATCTAGATTGGCCACTGTAACAATTTGATGTGAAAAATGCATTTATGCATGGAAAACTATCTGAAGAAGTCTATATGGATCTACCACCGGGATGCATGATACCAGAAAGACATAATCAGAATGTTTGCAGACTGAAGAAATCACTGTATGGGTTGAAGCAATCTCCGAGAGCTTAGTTTGGATAATTTACAAAAGCCATGAAAAACTTTGGATATTAATAGAGCAACTCAGACCACATTTTCTTTCTAAAGAAGCAACAAGGGAAGATCATTGTCCTTATTGTATATATATATGACATGGTGGTCATAAGAAATGATCCAGAGGAAAGAAATGCTTTACAAGAATACTTGGCCAATGAATTTGAAATGAAAGATCTAGGTACTTTGAAATATTTTCTTGGGACGGAAGTGTCACGATCAAGTAAAGGCATTTACTTATTCCAAAGAAAATATGTACTAGACCTACTATAAGAAACAGGAATGTCCGCATGTCAACCAGCTAATACACCTGTTGAAGAAGGCTTAAAATTATGTATTAAAAGTGATCAGGTTCCAGTTGGCAATGGGAGATACAAGAGACTTATTGGCAAGTTGATGTATTTAGCTCACTTAAGACCAGATCTTTCATATGCATTAAGCATTGTTAGTCAGTTCATGCATAATCCTGGCGAACAAAATATGAATGCAGTTATGCGCATTTTGAGGTATCTGAAGTCTGCTCTAGGAAAATGAATTTTATTCTCTAAAAATACAGGAGAACAAACCATAGATGTATACACTGATGTTGACTGGATTGGAGATAAGAACGATATGCGATCCACTTCAGGGTACTTCACATTTGTAGGTGGCAATATTGTCACATGGAGGAGCAAGAAGTAGAATGTTGTTGCTCGCTCAAGTGGAGAAGCTGAACTTAGGGGAGTGGCACTTGGAATTTGTGAAGGATTATGGCTAAAGTTTCTCCTACAGGATTTGGGATATTCACCAAATAAACCAATTCAATTATATTGTGATAATAAGTCAGCATGTGACATGGCTTATAATCCTGTTCATTATGATCGAACAAAACATGTTGAGGTTGACAGATTTTTCATCAAAGAGAAATTGGAGGAGAAGATTTTGGAACTACTAGTGATTCGATCAAAAGACCAGTTGGTTGACATTCTCACCAAAACAGTATCAAACCAAGTATTCTCAAAGTTCTTAAGCAAGTTGGGCATATGTGACATCTATGCACCAACTTGAGGGGGAGTGTTGAATTACCAGGACATTAGTCGTAAATCTTTCATATTTTAGGAATGTAGAGCTGTAAGGATTCTTTCCTAGAACTATAAGGATTCTTTCCTTTTCCTATTTTAGGAATTATAGTGTGTAAATCCTATATAAGGGTGGTTCATGTAAACGAAAAATAGGAATGAAAAATCTTTCATCATCATTCAAGTTAGTTTTGATTTTTTTTTTTTTTTTTCTGATCACACCTGCTTTTAACATAATCATCATTTTCTTCACTCGTTATCAACTTTCTTTGATTGGTAAAACACAAAAAATAATATAACTTTTAGTTCTGGACAATCTGATTACACAATCCATAGATTGAACCATACAATATTAGGAGTAAGTTTAGGTATATACATCAATCATTGTAATGATTGCATAACCTTTTAACATTGTAAACGATCGCAGGAAGTTCATATTGGTAGAATATTTAGGGAAGAGATTGTTATTAAAATGAATAACAGTCTCAGAGATCCCTTGGAAATTATAGTAGCATTAAAGAAGTAGATCATATGATTTCTATTTAACTTTTGCAGGAAAGTGTTGTTATGATAGCCAAACTCTTGCTTCCTTAAGTATTTAAGAAAATGTCAATGCAAGAACTATGATTTATTTTTTTTGTAAAGATGAGAATGGTTGTTTTCTTGAGGGGAGAAACAATATAAATCCATCATCACTCCATTAGTTTTCTATTAGAAGGATCCTTAAAAAGCTCAAGATGTTCTAGAAGTGTTGATTACATCTCCAGTGGCACTGTTGCCACCATACCAAGATCAGAGCTTTCTAAGTATAGAAATATTAGGTAATTCAAACACAATTAACATCTCAATGAAAAAAAAAATCCTCTTTACATGGTTTCAACTTCTCTCTACGTATCATACGAGCAAACAGTATTGACTGCATATGGTCTATTTTTAACTACTTGACATTGTATATCAAGCAACCAAATTTTTAGTGTCTAATGAGAGTCATTCTTATAATTTTAGTACAATATTGGTATAGATTATCTAGATTTGTGTGTATATCAAACATCTAAATCACATTGTACTTTTTGGTTTTCATGGCCGATGCCAAGTTGTTGGGATTAAATGCTTTGTAGAGTTATTTTCATCACCATTTCATGTTCATTGTTATCATCACACTTATGGATATATTGATATTGTAAAGAAAGAAAGAAAAAAAAAACTATAATTTTGAAGATTGATTGTCAAATTGCATAAGAGTTTTCAATAAAGCTTCATAAAATGTTAAAATGCAACATCCACTCATAAAAAATTCATACTAATATGAGAGAAATAAGGGAAAAATGACATTTGTGGTTGTTAAAAAGTTGTTCCTTCTTTTTCAGACCAGATTCAGAGCAAGAATTAAAGAGAGGGAGCTCTAGAGAAAGAGATAGATAAAAAAAAAGGGGGAAAAGATAACTGTATTGTATATGTGTTTTCTGATTACATTTGTCCCTTATACACTAAAACATAAAAAATATAAACCAATCAAAGCTGCCACCTCAGAACTTTTCTAATACTCTCCCTTAAGATGGAGTATAAAGATTATGAATACCCATCTTGGATAACAAGTTGGAAAAGGACTGACCAAGAGGTTTTGTAAAAATATATGAATATATGTTAGTTGATGAGCTGAAGGTACATGGAAAGTGTGAATGATACCCTCCTACAGCTTTTCACGAATGAGATGACAATTTATCTCAATGTGTTTAGTTCTTTCATGAAAAACAAGATTGGCAGCTATGTGTAAAGTTGTTTGATTATCACAAAAGAGAAGAGCAGGCTAAGTATGTAAAACTTGGAAATCATGAAGTAAAGATAAAATCCAAGTGATCTCAGCAACATTAGATGCCATTGATTGGTACTCTGCCTCTGCCAAAGAATGAAAAACAGTGTGTTGTTTCTTTGATTTCCAAGATACTAAAGAATCTCTAAAGAAGATGCAATAACCTGTTATAGACCTACGAGTATCACAACAACCAGCACAATCTGAATCTGAAAAGGCCATGAGGTGTAAAGAAGTAGAAGAAGGAAACAAATAACCCTTGACCTAGAGTACCTTTTATATATTGCAACACTCGATTAGCAGTGTGAAGATGATGTTGTGGTTGATCCATGAACCAGCTAAGTGTATTGACTAAAAAGGTGATGTCTGGTCTAGTAATTGTGTGTTAAAGTAGTCTCCTAACCAGTCTACAATATGAGGTAGGATTAGAAAGAAGCTCACCATTTGATTTAGTGAGTTTGAGGAGTTGTTCTATTGGGGATGTAGTAGGTTTTGCACCAAGAAGACCGATATTTGATAAGATTTCCAAGGCATACTTACGCTATGAAAGTGAAATGCCAGATTCTGATCTTGCCACTTCAAGTCCTAAGAAATACTTCAAATGACCTAGATCTTTAAGCTTGAATTTACTGTGAAAAAACTCCTTGAGAATGTCAATGGATGTCTTGTCAATGCTAGCTATGAGAATATCATCTACATACACTAGAAGAGCTATAAAACTAGAACCATTTCTTTTGGTAAAAGGGGAATAATCAGCCTTGGACTGAATGAAGCCATGGCTGAGAAGAGTACTAGAAAATTTTGAAAACCACTGTCGGGATACTTGGTTTAAACCATAAAGTAACTTGTTTAATTTGCATACCCTAGTCTCCCCCTATCCACCAAAACCTGGAGGTAAGGACATAGACACTTTTTCATCAAGATCTCTATGCAAAAATGCGTTATTCACATTTAATTGCACTAAGCACCAACTTTTAACTGTAGCTATAGCCAGTAAGCATCGAACAATAACAAGTTTAGCGATAGGTGAGAAGGTCTCATAGTAATCAAGACCTTCTTGTTGAGTGTATCCTTTGGCCACTAAACGAGTATCTTTCTATAGAGCCATCATATTTGTATTTGATTTTATATACCCATTTACAACCAATAGAGTGCTTCCCAGGAGGTAAATCAATAAGAGTCCAGGTATTATTTTCTTGAAGGGCTGCTATTTCAATAGCCATAACATTTCTCCAATGAGAATGCTTAATGGCTTGATGAAAAAATTAGGGTTCAAAATGAGAGGATATGGATAAAGAAAATGCATGGTGTTTAGCAGACAGTTTAGAATATGATAGAAAATGAGAAATGTCATAGGATTTACTTGATGTTGGAACACTCTCAGAGGAAGATGGGATGATAGGAAAAGTTGAAGTAGCAAGTTAACAAGGATAGCCTTTCAAATATCCAGGTTGCCTGTGAACTGGAGCTGATTTTCTAATAGGAACATCAGAATCTTGTACAGGGAAAAGAAAAGGAAAATGAGACGTTGAAGTACTGGACTGAAGTGATGAAGAAGTAGGAAATTTAACATTTCTAATAGGTTGTGGAAGGATAGTGTTCATGTCATCAATAAGAGGAGAAGAAAAATGTGCAAATGCTGAAGATTGATATGGAAAGACATTATCATGAAATTGAACATCTTGATATATGAGGTAAGTGTGTGAATCAATATCAAACAAGGTATATCCTTTTATTCCAAAAGGATATTCTAAAAAAATGCATCTTCTAGCTCGAGGTGTAAATTTGGATCTATTGTGAGACAAGGTTGATGCATAACACAAGCAAACAAAAACTCTCAAATGACTATATGAAGGAGGAACTTTGAATAACATTTCATATGGAGATTTATGAGACAAGACAAGAGAAGGAATCCTATTTATAAGATAATATGCTGTCAAAACACAATCAGCCCAAAAGGAAAGTGGAAGATTTGCTTGGAACCGAAGAGCTCTAGTAACAATTAAGAGGTGTTGATGTTTCCTCTCAATAGTGGAATTTTGTTGCGATGTTGCAACACAGCTAAGTTGATGAATAATGCCTTTTGATGCATAAAAATCATTCACAGAAAATTCAGATCCATTGTCAGTTCGAATGGTCTTAATTTTGCTATCAAATTGAGTCTCAATTAGAAAATAAAAGGATTGTAACAAATTTTGAACATCAGATTTATTTTTCATCAAATACACCCAAGTGGAACGTGAGAAATCATCTACAATGGTAAGAAAATGTTGAAATCCTTTATTACTTGAAGGACAAAAATATCCCCATATGTCACAATGAATCAAAGCAAAATGAGATTGTGATACATAAGAACTAGAAGAAAAAAAGTAAGCGTTTTTGCTTTACAAGAGGACAAACAATGCAAAATTGATGACCATTATTAGACTTATTTAGACTAGGTAAATAACTTTGTAAAACATATAGCCTAGGATTTGAAGAATGTCCTAGGGGGAAATGCCAAAGTTGAGAAGAATTTCCAGAGATATCAGAGATGATAGAAGAAGCAGCAGGTTGAAAACTTGAAGAATGCAAGCCTGACATTTGTAATTTGTAAAGACCTTCATGCTCTTTACCCATCCCAATCATCCTCCATTTGGTATGGTCCTGAATGACACGATAGTGAGCAAAAAAATTATGCAACACTTCAATAAATGTGTAAGTTTGGTGACAGAAATCATGTTAAAGTGGAATGAAGGTACACAAAGGACATCAGTCAATATAAAAGATTCAAAAAATTTTACAGTCCTTACATGAGTGACCATCGTTGATTCTCTATTTAGTAACTTAATGGAGGCTTGGACAATAGAAATGATAGAGGTTAAGAGTGGAGGGGAACACACCATATGATTTGTGGCTCCAATATCTATAATCATTCATCCGAATCAACTTTGTGTTGGCTGTCACGATCCGAAACCCACCCTCTGCGGATTACCGGATCGCGACCGCCGCCCCGAGACCCGAAGGCCCCGAGACAAGGCTCGCATCTGCAGCGGTATTGAATAGATGTGCGTCACATGATTGCGGAAGCGTGAAAAAATTTTTCTTTTCTTTTCTCATTTTTAAATTATGCACATCCGTCCGATACTGCTGTTCCATACTTAACATACATGGTTACACATTCAGAGTATAACTAAAACTTAAAGACTTCATACATTAATACAATACATATTCGATTGCCCTGAGGGCTTATTACATATTCTTACATCGTCTATTAATACAAAACGTACTACTAGTGTTCATAGGTTCTTCAAAGAAAACTACTTAAACATATCCTTCCAAAAAAAACAGCTAGACTCATCGTCATCGTCCTTAAGACCCTGTCTGCTGCGTCACCTGAAAGGGGGGTCCGAACAAAGTCTGGGTAAGCTAATCTAAGCTTGTGAGCAATTCCAGTATTCGTCATGGGGTTTTTCAATTAGCAGTGGTTTTTAGTACATAAGAGTTGTAAAACATTCACTGCCAATTGCTTATACAATTTAGAATACAGAGTACATGCATTCTTAAAACAAATAGCTTTGAAACATTTTAAGTATTCAAGCTATACTTATAACTTGTCAAATGGAGTATATAACTCGAACATATGCATTTCATAAACAGATAGCTTTGAAACATTTAAAGTATTCAAGCTAAACTCGTACTTCGTCAAATAGAGTATATGACTCAAAACATATGCATTTCAAATAACTTGGAAACATTTAAGGTATCCAAGCAAAACTCGTACTTCATCAGATAAAGTATATAAACTTTAAATCACATAAATATGTATCTGAAAATGAGGGTAAAACCTGCTTTCATTTCCAAAATCACTTGTCATCTTTTCTCTTTAATTAGGTGGAATCTGTTTCGAACCAGACTCCCATTTTACTGCCAATACTGTCGATCTCATTTGCCTGGGGGATTAGATCCTGCTACCGGGCATTTACTGTTGAATCCCGAAAGATTTCAACCTTCATAGGGGGTGGTACTTAGTACCGTTTATCTTGTAAAACATTTATCACATAACTTCTTCAATAGATACGTTCATGAGTATTTAAAACATGAAATGTATAATTTCTACAATAGGACTTCAAATACTTGTAACTATCAAATTCAGGATATTTAACATAATTTGGCATTTAAAACTTTAGACATGCTGAAATATGTTTTAAGAAAACTATGATAAATACCAATCACTGAGCATGTCATATAGAGTTATAAAACAGTACAATTAAAAGCTGAATCATGTAAATACTAAATTTGAACTTCAAATACTTCATATCTTTGAACTTAAAACTTTTTCAAATCCATGGAGTTAAATCTCCAATTCAAATACAGGGTTACTCACCTTGATTCTTTAGGGTTAGTGCTAAAATGCGCTTTCCCACTTTCCTTGTAGTTCCTAAGAACAATTCATAAACATCTCATCAACTTCACATTCATTGTAATATCATCTTGATATTCCTTAACTTATGCTTAAATCGTATTAGATCCTAAAACGATTTCACAATTTCATATGTACTTAATTTAACTCGTACTCGTAACCTATGACATAATTTAATGTATTAGAAATTGAATTTATTTCAATTTATACTCTTCTGGGAGTTCCATTAACTTTAATTTAAAGTTATTTATTTGACATGTTTACATGTCGTGTCTTTTCGTATTTCATTTTCTCGTATACGCCTTAGTATTAATACTTCGGCATTACTTTAATTTATAGTCATCTGACAGATGCTATTCATCAAATTTTATGTCTTTTTATTTTAGACATTTCTTTAGGTTGAATAGACTCTACCATTGAGTCCGGAGTGTCGAAGAAAGTCGGTTTAGGCTTTCCTAACATTTAATTCGGACTGTTATATGTTAAAGGGCAAAATGGTCATTTACCGTTTTACGTGTCATATTTTTTCTGTACTTCGTTTCGTAATTCGGACTCCATTATTGAGTCCAGGATGTCAAGGAAAGTCAATTTAGACCTTCTCTAATTTCATTTTGGCTTTAGGGGTACTAGGGGTATTTTGGTCTTTTTATCCCTTTACGTGTCTTTATTTTTTGGGACCCCGTCTCGTGTTGTGGACCTCACCATTGGACTCAGAAGGTCCAAGATAGTAAGAATATACTAATAACTTGTAAATTTTGGTCAATGGGTATTTTGGTCATTTACCCCCTTATGTGACTTTATTTTTCGGGCCCCGTCTCGTAAAACGGACCCTACTATTGATCTCAGAATGTCCAAAATAGTAAAAATACACTATTCATATGTTGAATTTGGACTTCATTTGCTCTATTTATTACCCAAGGGTATAATAGTAATTTTACTTTATTTATTAAATAATTAAATTAATTATTTAATTATTTTTTCAGGGGTCTAATTGCATAAAACTTCCATCAATTGGGCAACAGTAGGATTGTCCAGAAGTTCTGGGGTCAATCCGCAAATAAGGAAAGTATTGGTTTATTTTATTTTGAATAAAACAGAAAACTAGGGGGTTCGGTCCAAGTATAAGTGAACCGGTCCGGTCTGGTTGTAAACCAACCGGTCTATCCGGTTTATTTACATGTGGCTGACGTCATCATGACGTCAGCCCTAGGTCTCATTCAATTTAAACCACGACCAAAACGTCGTCGTTCAATTAATTCGGTGGCAAGCCCAGAGGTTGCCACCTGTCCGAGTCGACCCAGCCTTATTTTAAAAACCGAGTTAACTCATCTTCGTCTTCCTCACATCGACCGACTGAAAACCCTAGTTACAGTTTTCCTTTTTTTTCTATTTCGTGCAGTTTGGATCCATGGATCCTTACTGTTTTTGTCCCAAAATGTTCATAAGGTATATACAATTCGATTAGCATTCATTTTGGAGTTCAAAGTGGACTCATTGCTTCGGTTTAAGATGTGATAATCCGAACTGTAATTCGGTCATACATGCTCATTTCTTGACCATTTTCGATGAGGTTAGGCTTGTTTTGTTCCTTAGTTAAAGGGGTTTTAATCCCCATTCGTGGAAGTGGATTTAACACAGAGTTTAGAGGCTTGGGTTCCAAACCCGTAGCTTGCAACTCACCATATGGTATCCATCTCTTGAGCTTTATGGTTGCGGGTATAGGTTTTTAGAATACCCTTGGAGTCTAGTTGAGGTTCCAATAACCCAAACATGATTTAATTACCATGGATTCAGACCTGCTTGAGCAAGGTCCATCCATGGCCGTAGCTTCTAGGTCTTGTGATCTTAGGTGTTTTGAAGCTCAAAATCCATAAGTAAACAAGTCTAAATATGTTCTACATATCATATATATAAAATGGAAGCTCTAAATCAGTTTATACACAGAGGAATTTTAGAGAGAGAATTTTAAAAGTTTTGGTGGGTTCACCTTTCACCACTGATTTCTCTTTCTTTCTTGCTCTAAAACCCTTCTTCTCTTCTCCTCAGTTTCCCTTCCTTTGGTTTCTTTCGTGAGAGAACAACATGCTTTGCATGTTTTGGTTTGTCTTATAAAAGAAGAAAATCGACCTCTCTCTCTCTCTCCTCATTTTCTCTCTCTACTGTTCTCTCTCTCTTCTTTCTGATTGTAGCCCTACACTAGCCCTCACTTCTCATCAATTTTGCTTTTTCTCTTTTCTACTTTACATTAAATTTTTGTAAGATATTTTGTATATATATATATATATATATATATATACATATAATATAACACACATACTTACACATGAAGACACACACCACACACCACAACCGACACACACACACCCACTTGCACATACTGTTCACACTTTACATATATTATATATATATATATATATATATATATATATATCCTTCCTTGTGTACATGTATTTATATATATACATATTTATACACATTTGATAATATACACACAATACACCATAATGTGTGTATATGTGTTTATATGAATTTAATTTTAACAATTAAATATATTCTAATAAATTAAATTGATTAATTATTTAATTAATCAATTTTTCTCTTTAGTGTAAAAACCTTTACACAACTTTTTCATTGTCTCGTAATGTGTGCCATATGACCCGGTATCCCGGGTCGGGATATTACATTACATTGGCCTGCTTTGATGGAAGAAAAAACTGAACATTATACCAATTTACCTGACAATTGCTGTGGATTTTTCATGATTCTAGTTGCTTGAAGAGTTGAACCAGAAGTGGTTGCATCAAGAATAGAATGAGTGTTGATCAGTGCTAAAAGCTGTTGACATTGTTCTTGTGAGAAGGGAATAGATTCTACAAAAGCACTTTGCCCTGATACCTGGTTTGCAGAAGGCCCCTTTCCTTGCACTTTGGCTTTGTAACCAGGTGGATAGCCATGCAATTTATAGCATTTATCAACAACATGTCCTACTAATCCATAAGAAGAGCACACAGGTCTCTCTTTCTTATTAGAATTTTTGTTTCTGGCATAAGAGAAAACAAAGTTTTCTACCTTTGTTATCAAGGCAGCAGATTCAACATTAGTAACTATCATAGATCTTATCTCCCTTTGTCTTTCTTCTTGTAAAACTAGAGAAAAAACCTTGTTAATGGGAGGTAAGGGATCGATCAACAAACTCTAACCTCAAATGTGAGAATACGAGTCATTAAGACCCATCAAAAAATGCATAACATAATCTTGTTGCTGAATTTCGTTCAGAGAACGCATAGCCCCACAAAAACAGTTAGTTATAGGTCGCTAATTGATCAATTCGTCCCATAAACCCTTCAATTTGGTAAAGTAGGCACTCACAGAGAATTGATCTTGTGAAAAAGAGGAAATCGCCTTCTGAATCTAGTAGATACGAGGTCCATTGCTCTGGGAGAACCTTTCCTTAAGATCCATCCACATCCCATGAGCAGAATTCACGTATATCACACTTGCAACGATTTCCTTAGACAACGAATTGAGGATCTAAGAAAGGAGCATGTTGTTGCACCTAATCCAAGCATTGAAAAACCGATTTGATCTGTCAGTTGGCTGAGAAATTGAACCATCGATGAAGCCAATCTTGTTTTTGGCAGTCAGTGCCATGATCATAGACCTACTCCATGTTTGGTAATTATCACCAGTAAGGGATTGAGTGACAAGCAGCGATCCAGGGCTGTCACCGTGATGAAGGAAATAAGGATTTGATTGATCTTCTCTAGAAGTAGAAGAATCAATCGAAACAGCGAAAGAAGCAACAGACGCCATAGTCTCAGAAATCTCAGAAATTTGTTGAAGAAATCTTAGACAAGCTCTGATACCATGTTAAGAAGTTGTTCCTTCTTCTTCAGACCAAATTCAGAGCAAGAATTACAGAGAGAGGGCTCTAGAGAACGAGAGAGATAAAAGAGGGGGAAAAGATAACTGTATTGTATATGTGTTTTCTGATTACATTTGTCTCTTATACACAAAAAATTGAAAAAATATAAACCAATCAAAAGCTGCCACCTCAGAATTTCTCTAATACTGGTTCTACTCCACTAAGAACAACGTAGGCTGCAAAGCCATGAGTTTGGTTGGGGCTCAATTTCTGCTATTGAAAATACCAAAACAAATTGAAGCAAAATGTGATGATTTTCAAGTGACTTTGAAAAGGTCTATTGTTATGACTGCTATTGCTAATTGGGTTCATAACAGGTTCAAGTTTGTGTCATCATGGACATCAGTACCATGTTGAGACAAAGGGCAGGATATTCTTCTTTGATATTTCAGCTGATGAGACGGTTTTGCCAGGAATTCAAGGCAAAGGCAAAGGCAAAGGCAAAGGCAAGGGAAGCAGAGCACCAAATGAATTGATATCAACCAGAAGTAGAGTGCATTGAAGCTTCAAATTTTGGTTAACATGGTTTGTTAAGAAATTAAAACGATTATCGCATTGTACTAATTGATATCCCAACTCAAATTAATGTATCTCAGAATTACATTCCCATATGTCCTAAAATGTAGGCGATTCCCATTATCAGAATAACATTGTACTATTAAAAATTTATTTTTTCTGTCTTATTTTAAAAATTTTCTTTCTAAAACCTATACTTTGATAATAATTATCACATACTTCAAAAAACAAAGTTATATTTATATATAACTCCAAATTTCCGGTGGATAAAGTTGAGTCCCGATAAGTGATAAGTGAGCGCAAGTTACAGGATCCAAGAAATAATGGGAGCTGAGAGTGTGTTATGTTTTATATGTGTAACTAGTTCTAAATTATCTAATTATATTGTGAGCATATAAATCACAATTAATTAATGCATAATTTATTTTGTATGTAAGGAAAAGGGTTTAATTAATTGTAAATTTTTCAAAATTGATTAAAATAGGATTAATAAATTTAAAGATAAATTATACTGATCTTTCTTGAAGTTTTTTATAATTACATGAACATTTTCTGAGATTTCTAAAATAACACTGACTTCCTTTATTTTTACTGATAAACTACCAAGACTTTCCTTACAACCTTTTTTTTTTCTTTTCAAAATGATAAAAATGCTCATTTCATTTAATCATATTGGATTTTTTAAATTTTGATTTTTTTTTCATTTTATATAAAAATAAAATAAAATTAAGTTAAATAACTTATATTTTTAGTGAAAGAATATTTTAATTAATATTTATTTGAACATGAAAAAAAAAAAGTTAAAAAAATTAGTCAAAATTAAAAAATGTAAAAATAAATAAATAAATAAAATTGATATTTTTGTTATTTAAAAAAAAAAAAATAAGACCGAAAACGATATCAATGTCATTTCAGAAACTTCAAAAAAAAATATCTATAATTATTAAAAATTTCATAAAAAATTAGTATAATTTGCCTTAAATTTAAAGTTTATTGTCTTATAATTATAAGTCAAAGATATAAATAAGAACCACAAAGAATAACAACGATTTTGCATTGGCATCTCCATCGTCATTGTTACAGTCATTCTCGTCATAAGGCAACTCTATATGCTTCTTCTCCTCCGTTTTATTCTTCCTCTACTTCAATCCACAAGTGATTCAACTGTGGGCCCTTTTATGACCAGATCACAAAACAACATATATTTGTTTGGACTGTTCTTTCACTTGCCAGTGAAAATTCAAAAATAAAAAGAGAAAATATTAAAAATTTCTTAAAATAAATTTTTTCAATTAAAAAATTTTATGATATATTTTTTTAATTTAAAAAGTCCAAAAAAAAAAATTTAATACTAAAATATCCAATTGTTAACTTTTATCTTAACACCGTTAAAAAATATTACTAATTATACTAAAATGATCTTCAAGATACATTTTAAAAATAAATGTTAAAAAATCTATAAAATAAAATTTTCAATCCCAAAAAATCATAACATTTTATAAAGTAAAAAATTATTTTTTAGGCATTCTAGATAAATAAAAAAATCTTATGTTTTTCTTTTAGATTGAAGAATTTGTTGTATCTATTATTTAGTATTTTTTAAAATATATTTTGAAAGTTATTTTAGTCTAATCAATAATATTTTTTAACGGTGTTAAGATAAAAATTAACAATTGTATTTTTTTGAATTAAAAGTTTCTTTTTTGAATCTTTTAAATAAAAAAATTATATCACGAACTTTTTGAATTAAAAAAATTATTTTAAAAACTTTTTAATATTTTTCTCAAAATAAAACCTATTATTGAAAAGATCAAGGCCCGAGTCCAAATATAAATACATAGCCTTAAAATTTTAAAGTGATACGGGCAACCCATGATACCAATACATAGAATTGAGACTCATCTTTGGTAAGTTGGTCCACCAAGTCTAAAAAGAAAAAAAAAACTTTCATTTATGAATCATGTTAATCTTATCGAATATAAATTAACTTTTTTTTATACAACGATGTAAAGCAAAAAAGAAATCGAATTCATATTATTTTTGTAAAAATAAATACTTGTACCATTTAAATTTATAAGACGTTGATACTAATTGCAAAGTAATCTTAACATTATATATTTTTGCTGGATTTGATTTCAAGATGAAGTACTTTAACAAAATCCCATTTAAGGGACTACGTCAAACACCCTCATCTAGGATTTTCTATTATCACAACTCCTTGAGTTTGTATGAAAAAACTCTATAGTTATGCAAATCATATTCTAACATGTGATATATATTTTAAAATAAAATATTATTATGATATTATTTATAACATATTTTTTAATCTGATATGCATAACTATGAAATTTCTCCACAGAACCACTCTATCAGACTTTTTTTCCCACCAAACAGGAAAACAATACAAATCTACAAATTAATGATATTCTTCCCTATAAAATTAGCAACCGCACTTAGTCACCTTTTTTTTATTAAAAAAAGATCGGAATAGCCTTTTCACATGCACTTGGTATAATATTCTATTATTATCCAAATAAATATGTTTATTCCAAGTTTATGCAAAGACCAAGGTTGCCTATATTATTGTCATCTTTTCCAAGAAATAGCTTCTAAGCAATTAATTGGTATCATATTCTATTAGCGAGAGAAATGTTCTTTCTCTTGGTACTATACACTAAGACAAGTGACCCAATAAAATCAATCAAGCCCTAACCAAGCTAATCAATGGCGAATATTGCGCGCAGCTCTTGTTACCTTTTTCAATGAAATATTGTCTACTCATTTGGCAACATACTTAATCGAAGAATGTTATCGTCAGTTGTATGCCGTCTTTTGCTATTTGATTAGTGCATATATTATATGTACACGCGTAAATTGCATGCATTAATCAAATTGTAAATAATGATCACTCGCGACTTTCCTCTACTTTATATTACTATCAAGATAAATGTCTTTCTTCCTATGCTAGCTCAAATTTGAAGCAACCCCCCTCCCCTTCCCTAAGTTATGGAAAAACCTAGGTAACATCTTTTTATCACTTTTTTTACCTTTTTATTACTTTTTTAAGAATGCCATTCCTTTGGATGCTAGACCAGTGAAGTAATAGAATCAAGCCCCAAGCCATCAAAATACCAAGATTATTTGCACCTCCTGTCACCATTATCAATGAAATAACTTTTACCCATTTGGCATCATATTTTAGACAATATAATAATAAAGTTACATTTTTTTTAACAATTTAGATTTTAAATGAATTGATAATTCAACATGGTATCAGAGCAAACAAAAAATTATGGGTTTAAATTTCACCGTCACCTTAATAATATAAATTAATACAAATGTAGCCTGTTGTGTTCATAACCATAGTGGAAGCGATTTTAAAATTTTATTTGAATCTTTTTTCTTTACATGAATCATACAATATTGAAAATAGGGTTAGAATTA
Organism: Nyssa sinensis; assembly: GCA_008638375.1. Taxonomy (NCBI): domain Eukaryota; kingdom Viridiplantae; phylum Streptophyta; class Magnoliopsida; order Cornales; family Nyssaceae; genus Nyssa; species Nyssa sinensis. The sequence goes on from CM018044.1 coordinate 21,524,241, forward strand.
CCATGTTCTTGATAATGTTGATTATCGAAGAAGCCTTCTTAAAGAGATTGATGCAATCTTTCTTATTCTTGATAATTGATTGTTGAAGAAGCCTTCTTAAAGAGATTGATGCAATTTTTCTTCTCTTACTCCTCTAGGTCTTCTCTTCTTCTTCCTCTATGCAAGTCATACATCATAGAAGAGAGTGAACTCCTCTTTTACTCTCTCGTAGAAAAATAATCTTTTTTGCTGTTGTGTCTGGCTATCCTCTTTAAATCACATATTTATAGGGGTTTGCAAAATTAGGGTAAAAGGAGGGATCTAGAGTCCCACCAAATTTGCTCCAATTAGTCAATTAATTTCTAATTAATTAATTCTAATTAGTTCTACTAAATAATTAGAATTGCACTCTAATTTGTTGAAATAGAGAAAAACCCATAATCACTAAACATATACAGTGGGCCCCTCTACCTAGATATCAATAATTGGAATTTGAGCTTATAAACCATCAAACCAATTCCTAATTATTTTTACAACTTAATTCACCAATTATTAATCACTATAAAATGGCAACATCTCAATAAACAATTTATTGAAAAGACAGGATTTGGATTTCAGTGATTAACAATTGAATTAATACATTAGTGATATCATTCTCTCTAATTTAGAGAGTGTAGATTCCATCTTGAGAATATGTATTCCCACAGTCTTGACAATGATTTTTCAAGATGCCAAGGTATTGATCTAAAAGACCTCACTCATTGGTAACTCATAGTCACTACCATTAAGAACTTGAGTCTATTATTCTCTCAAGATTAAGAACTTACTGCAAATAGTGAATATAATAATCACATCAAAGATGACAACTTTGTATGATGTGTTTCTTATAGTGATCCAATTCAGTGTATTCCAAATACACCAATACAATAACCCGGAGTCCACTACTCTAGTGGTTGAGATAAACCACTCTAGCACATAGAGGTCAAGTGTATTACAGTTTTACAGACAAGATGACCAATTTCATCAATGATTGCGAACAATTCTAGAATTGGTTGATCATAAGTTTATATCTCTTGTACATAAATCTCATTTATATATATGAACTATTTCTAATAACAATTAAGAACTAACCATCTCATGGTATAAAATAAAAACATCAATATGTATGATAATATGAAACTTAATAATAATAAATTAAATTTATTAAATAATAACAAAATGTCTTAGATATGAGAGCGTACATCCTAACAAACTCTCACTTTCGTTCACGTCCATATCCCGTTACACCTAATACCCATCCTACCACAAAAACCTGAAAATGATTAACAAGGTTATCCATAGATGCGATCTTGGTGACTACAAAATAATCTCTTTTATGAGATGATACTTGTGTTGTATGTGTCTCCCACTCTTGTGATTCTTTGGCTCATTGGATTATGTTACAGCACCACTATTATCATAACAAATGACTATAGGTAACTGTGCCTATGGTACCTTTCCTAATTTCAAAAGGAACTTGTTGAGCCATACTACTTTTTTAGCTGCTTCTAAAGAAATTGCATGCTCTGCTTTAGTGATTGCATCAACAATACACTATTTCTTGACACTCTGTCATCTGATAGCTCCACCACCAAGAGTAAACACATATCCTGAAGTTAACTTTATAAAGTCATAATCTAACACAATGTCAGAATTCGTGTATCCAATTGGAATGAGATTACCGTATCAATAAATCAACATATAATCTCTAGCGCATCTCAAGTGCTTGAATATTTGTTTAACAGATATCTAATGGTTTGGTCTAGGATTAGATTGATATCAACTGACCATACCCACTACAAAATAGATATCTTGTCTAGTGCAAAGCATAACCTACATAAGGCTTCCTATGTAATACCTCAAAAATCTGGCATAACCAAGACTGTACCTCGATCTAATAGAAAATAGGTTATATGACGTTAATAATTCGAAATAGCTCTAAATACAGTAAGCCATTGCGTGATTTATTACCCTCAGATATGAAATTAATCTAGACCACAAAAAATGGTAGATGCTCGAGAAATTAACAACCCAGTCGACCGAGTACTGAAACGAATAAATGGGCTTGATACGGAAACATTAATTAAGCTGATAATATGAAAATAAAATAAATTATTAATGGAGACCCAAAAGCAATAAAATACGTAATAATAAACCGAGCCCTGGTTTTATACTAAATTTACCGATATTGTACAAGTTAATCTTTTATGACATAAATATTAATATATCAAAAATTATAGACGTGTGTATATATATATATATATATATATAATCTATTGTACATGACATGTAAATAATATAAGGCAAACATAAAGAATATTTATGTAATATATAAATATATAAGAAGCTTCAAGGAAGCTGATTGGAATAAAAAGAAATGTGATATAAATATATATATATATATATATGAATTTATATAGCAGCCGAAGATGCTAGAAGAAGGGAGAGTCGGTGAAGAAAAGAAAAGGTAGAAAAAGAGCTGCAGCCGTTCTTTACTATATCTATAAATAAAATATATATTATGAAGCAAGCTAATTCAGGAAAATGGAAGGAAGATTCTAGCTTTTCCAGCGGCAACCGACATAAAGCAGCCATATTAGGCACGTGAGGGGCTGATATATATATACATAAATATATTTGAAGAAGCTGGAAATAAAAGAAAAAGATAGGCGATCCTCTACAGAAGCGGCTAGACGGATCAACCAAAAAAAAAAAAGGAAAAATGAGGGAAATTGGGGGAGCTGCGGCAAGCAGCTAAAAATGGAAGTAAGGAAAAGCTCGAAGCTTCTAGAGCAGGAAGAGAGACGGTGAAACAGATCAAGATATATATATATATATATATATGTGTGTGTGTGTGTGTGTGCGTGTGTGTGTGTGTGCATGTAGCGGTGCAAAAGGGGAAGATACTAATAGTAGAGATGGTGTTGAAATTGGGCTGAGCACATGAAAAGGAGTGACGGACATGGGCATTATGCAGCTGGTATCTGGCAACTTCAATTTGAAGACTCTCAATTTGATATGCTGCAATTTCATTACTAATCTTGTAGGAATTCATCAAAATGGAGTCTAAAAAATCAATAACGCTGGAAGTAGGATCTGTTCTATGTTTGAAGGATTTGTCTTCTCTTTATGCAAGGCAAGAATTTCCTACACATGAAGGTGCAAGCTGTTGCTGCTACTGAAGTCGTGATAGGGAAGAAGGATCTTGATGCGCTACAGATGAGCTATTTGTTGTTGTGGTGGACTATTTTTATGAATTGGGTGTATTGATTGTTGATTGATGATGTTGCGGTTTTGCCTGTTGTGGCTCGAAATTGAGTATAGAGTTGCAGGAGAAAGAAAATTGCGGCAACGTGTTGGTGAAGGAGAATCCGTGGGAGACTAGACTGGTGAACCTGTCATGCATAACCTATTGGCAGTAATCAGACCAATGGAGGTAGATGAGAAGGAAAATAGGAGGATTAAGGTGTCAAGATGCGTGTTACCCAAACTGGAAGGAGATGGCAGATACTGGAAGTGTAAAGATTCAAAATTTTAGAATAAATTTTTTTTTTTATGATAAGGTAATATTTGAATTTCTTTAAATACTAATCACTTTTTAAATCACGTTATGTGAATGTGTGTTATTAGTATTATATATACATGTGTACCCAAAAAAAATAATAAAAAAATAAAGAATAGACAAGAGAAAGAAAGTGACGGCAGGGAGGTGGTGTATTAGTGCATGTGTAATTGTGTGTGATATATATATATATATATATATATAATATATTCATAATATCCTAAGCTAATGAAAAGCAAAGAAACAAGAGAAAGAAAACAGGATAAAGAAGAGAAAAGTCAAAGCAAGCTGTGAAAAATTAAAGCAAGAAAGAGAAAGAAAGGAGGCTACAGCAGGATGAGATTTGAGAGAAAAGAGAGCACGAGGGCAGAGGGGGAAGTGCAGGAAGTAGCATAGCCGTGGGGTGCAGGAAAAATATATATATATATATATATATAAGTGTATGAGTGTGAGGTTATATAGTATGCATATATTATACATAATATATGTATAGTATCAAAAGTAAGGAAAAGAAAAGCAGAGAGGTAGCGTATGACAGAGGAGAAAACGGGAGGAAAGGGAAGCAGTAGCAGCGTGTGCTATTGTGTGGTGCGTGTTTCTGGGCGTTGAGTGGCAATGGTGCAGCAGCAGTTAGGCACATGGCTGGAAGAGATTTTGAGAAGAATTTAGAGTTGACAGCCTTGAATGAAGATGACGTAGAAAGGTGAGATGAGGATTGGGGTTCTACGGAGATCTTAACAGAGGAGGACACGGTTTTGAAGGGTGGAGTCTTGGCAGTCGGTAGTGTTGTCCGGTGTGGTGGTGTTGCTATTGAAGAGATTGGGAACAAGCAGAGTGAAAAGAAAGCAGATTTGGGTTGCTATTACAGGGCAGCGGCAGCAATGGAAATTTGAGCTATGTTTTGGAAATTCCTGCAACAACTAGAGCTGCATGTTGCGAGTGGAACATGAGCTGTACAGAGGTAGCAACAGGGTAAGATACTGAATTTTTAGTCTTGGGTTTTAGAAGCATGAATAATTAGATTGATTATGGGATTTCATTTAGCATAGAAACTGTTTTAGACCAAATTGGAATCCAGAAAAAAATAATCCAAACACAACTTTGCGGCTGAGTTTTGTATTTTTATTCGGGCCAAACTGGGTCAAGTCCAACCCAACCCACCCGTTCAGATGGCTGCCCAGTATTATTACTTCATGAGTGAAATTTTAGATTTGAGTTCAGAAGGTGTTTGGTTAAAAAGGAGAAGTTATCCAATGATTGGCTTACAATGGAAACTTACAAGAAAAACAATGGAAACTTATTGGAATTGGAAAAATTATGGGCAGTGAATAGAACCTTGTGAGATTTTAATTATACCCAGAAGATATGGTTAATTGTGAATTGACCCGAGTAATAAAATAATATTAATTTAATTAATTGGAAGAGGGAAAATTACCAAAATGCTCCTAATTCGAAAAGTAGTCCAACGGACTCTGAATAAATTAATTGAATAGTGGATTTTTATTATTTAGAGCATTCTAGACTCAACCGTGGAGTCCGATTTGCAAAAATAGGTCCCGATTTGTCATTTTTAGTACAAAAGTCCAAATTGAATTCTGCAAAAGCCTAAACCCATTTTCTTCGACGTTCCAGACCCAATGGTAGAATTTCTTTTGGCAAAATATAGACCAATAAAATAAAGACATAAAATTTGATGAATAGCATAATTCAAGTGACAATAGGCTGAGTTACATTTCATGGTTTTAGGGACACTGAAAGGCAAAGAGAAAGCGGTCTAACCATCTACATTCTCGCTGCTAGTTCACTACACCGCGAGTACTACTTCTTAGGGTTGATACAAATCCATCAGGTATGATATTTTGCTAAGTAAGAAATAGGATTAAGTTTAGGAGTAATTGACATGATTGACTAAATGATTCACGTATTTGTTTGATTGCTTATATGCTTATGTGCCTCTCGTTATCTTTCTGAAAGTTTAGTTAAATGATATATGTGAGACATGACTATATGTATATTCTATGTGTTGGTGCAATGTGTGACTTATGTTTTTAGAGAATTGGCAAGATAGGGAATGTGTAAACTAAGCATGCGATTAAATTGATTGTTCATGATATACAGACTTGTGGAAAGAGCCTTATGATTTAATGTCATTGTTGCTTCAAGTAGAATATGTATTACTTAAGGCATGCTTCATTTGTTGATGAATTTTTTTGTTAAGATTATATCATTGCATGGTGGAATCGGAGCATATTGGCATAGTGTGATTCGTTGAAAGCATAGTGTGAGTTGAGCACTTGGAGCTATGCATTATGAGGCTGTAGATCCTGTGGTGAAAAACCCAAAATTTGGCCATGGCAACTCACGCCAGCAAGGACGGACCGTAAAGTGAAACATAGTACTCAGGCTATCGGGGAAAGACCGTAAGATGAGACATGGGTATGGCATAAAGTTTGCGTGGGTGCGTCATGCATATTAATCATGTATTGCATTGAAGACATTGGATGACATGTAGAGATAAATGTACACTTGCACATGCCACGCCTTAATTTTGTTTCTTGCATTAGCACTATATTATACCAGCAGTTAAGCTGACCCATTGGTGGGATACCATTTCAGATAACACTCCGGCTATGTGAGACTTAGTGATGCCTTGATGAAGGAAAGAACTGAGAACTGTGTTTGGCCCGTGGGGCATGTTTTTGTCACGCCCCGAATTCCAGCGAACCCGAGTGCGAGTAACGAGACAAAAAGAAATAAAATAATAAAGGAATAAAAGATAATTAAGGACGATCACATACATTCTACATACTATTCTGATACATACATAAGGTCTGGTCCATTTGTTCACAACATACAAAATAAAATACAGTCTCGGGCTTATGCCCTTACACAATATCAAAAGTGCCCCTTGGGCCTAACAGTCCCTAATCATATCATCTCCACGTCTCCTGCAGCTGGGACATCATCTGAAATGTTTGCCCCACTAAAGGGTTCAGCTCAACATACTGGTACAATATAATGCTAATGCAAGAAACAAAATTAAGGTCGTGGCATGTGCAAGTGTACAATTATTTCTATATGGCATTCGATATCATGATAGCAGTATATGAACAATATACAGTATATAAGCAATATGCGTGACACACCCATGCAACTCCATGCCCACCCATGTCTCATGATACGGTCCTTCCCCGCCGGCATGAGTACCTTGTATGTCTCGCTTTACGGTCCGGAATCCGTCAGGCCGGCGAGTACCTAATGGCCGATTTTGGGTTTTTCACCACAGGATCTGCACCCTCATAATGCAAAGCACCAAGTACTTAACTCACGCCATGTCCAAGAAATCACACTATGCCAATATGCTCTGATTTCATCATGTCATAATATAATCTCAAGGATGCACCTCATTCATACATAAAGCATGCCTTCAAGTATAATATCAACAGTTCTCAAGGAATACATTACACACACAATATACTAACACATGCGATATACATACAATCATTGTTTATATCATCACCCAACATACAGCAAGATAGCATGAAGCACATAAGCATGTGAACAATCAAGTAAACACGTGAACAATCAAGGCAGCAGGACAAGTATTCTTAATCTCAATTCTATTTCTTACTTAGCACAATATATCGTACCTGATAATCGACCTCAACCTGAGAAAGCGTACTCGTAGTATGGTAGGATCATAGTGAGAATACCGAAGGTCAGATCACCTTCTCCTTGCCCTCTCGTGTCCCTAAAATCATAACAGGTAACTCAGTTCATTGTCATTTGAATTTATTCTATTCATCAAATTTTATGTCTTTAATTCATAAGTTTCTATTTTTCTAAATTAGACTCCACTATTGAGTCCGGGACGTCGAAGAAACTAAGTTTAGATTTTCGTAAAACTCAATTCGGACATCTGGGTTCAAAAGGGCAAAACAGTCATTTTGCACTTTACACGGGTCCTTACATTTCGTGATCTCTTTTCACAAATTGGACCCCATGGTTGAGTCTGGAATGCTCGAGATAATAAAGTTTCACTATTTGTTTACCTAATTCGGAGTTTGTGTGACTGTACTTCAATTCAGGGGCATTTTGGTAATTTTATATGTTACTACGGGTCTTTTATTTTTCAGGACCCCGTCTTGTAAAACGGACCTCACCATTGGTCTTAGAATGGTCGAGATAGTCAAAATACACTAATGACTTGTCCCATTTGGACTCCGGATTAATTTAGAATATTTAATTAATTAAATTAATTTAATTAAATAATTTATTTATTTATTTATTTAATATTTTATTAATAATTTAATCAGATGGGTCAAAGTGTAATAACCAATAGTTGGGGGGGTCAGTTTGTAATTTTTGAAAGTTCTGGGTCAAGGTTCAATTTCTAAAAGGTTCAAGGTCAAATTGTAATTAGTCAAATTTACTATTCTCAATCAGGTTAACCAAACAGGGGCTTATCCAGAACAGGGATAGGATATCCCTGTTCCTATTTCAATTTAAATTTTTAATTTCTTATATCCGTAACCAAACAGACCCAATCCCCTTTTAATTTAAAACATCAGCGCGACACGTGGCAGGGGCAGTTCAGCCCCGCTCGAACCGGACCGGACCCGGACCCGAAACCTGACCCGGTCACCCCCCTTCTTCCCCAACTTTTCGGCGACGTAGCAGTAGGGTTCCAGCGCCGGAGGGCGCCGGCGACCGATCTCCGGCGAGATTTTCAAGTTTTAAAAATGCGTTTTTCTTCATTTTCCCCCAAGGATTTCATATCTAGGGTTATTTTTGGATCCAAGCCACTCAATCTTCACGAAATAGAGGGTCAAACCCTCGGTCAAAACTCCGGCCGACCCTTTCCCCTTCATTTTTGTGACTGTTCGTCCATGGTTTAATTCCCATTTTCATTCTAAATGATTTCTGCATCTCCTAGGTTCCATTCTATATCATTTAAACCAAGCTTTACACATAAAATGACAGGTTCCAACTTTCACAACCGAGACCTGCAACCTAGGTTTTCTTCCTAGTTTCTCAACCATTTCATCTCATTCTTTTTGTAAAATAATCCCTACATCATGCTTTCTAAGATCACATGCATAAAATCAATCATCATGCTTTTAAAAAAATCAAAACAAAAAGGGTTCACTCACGGGTTTTCTAAATTTTTTTCTCTCTAGCCATGCCCTCTTTCACCCTCTGGTTCCAAGCTCGTTTCAAGCCTCACTATCTCTTCTCCCTTCTAGAACTCTCTCTCTCTCTCTCTCTCTCTCTCTCTCTCTCTCTCCCTTTGCTTTCTGTTTTTCTTTCCTTTCTCTCTTCCCAACCGAGACTACATATACCCTAACATATCAAGTCTCTCACGTCTCTCCCTCACAGCCACTTTTCTTGACCTCCTCCCCACCGTTCAGCCACCTTTGCTTCCCCCCAAATGCAGCTTTGCATTAAATGCAAAGCTGCTCCTATATACCTACTCATATATATATCATCATCACACACACACCACACACACACACTGCCAACCGGTTGCACACCTAGTTCGGTTGCAAACACACACACACACACACGTCCAGTTACACACACACCCCTGACCAGATCTGATATACATATATATACCTATGCATATCCATACATACCTACACATACATACTATGCATATATATAATCCTAATGCATCAAATTTAATAATAATAATAATAATAATAATAATAATAATAATAATAATAATAATAATAATAATAATAATAATAATAATAATAATTTTAATTAACCAAGAATAATAAAAAAAAAAAAATTCCCATGTCATAACAGTTTTGATGTTGTACAAGGGCATAAGCCCTGGACTACTTGATGTTTATTTGTATGTCATGTAATGATAAACAGTATCTTATGGATTGTAACAGAATAGCGGATGGAATTAATGTTTGAAATGCATATGATTGTACTGTAATTATTATTTTCCTTTTATTTTGGTTTTCGTTACTCGCGCCTTGGGTTCGCTGGAATTCGGGGCGTGATAGGAAGTCTTTGTTGCTCAGTGGGTTTTCCAGTGATTAATTCTGGTCCTCCTCAAACTTTATCTGCTCAGCTTGAGCATGAATTAGAGAGATCTCTACCTATCACTTTACAACCGCAGCAAACAGGCTTGATTTGGAACAGTGCACCACTTGTACCCTACTTGCAGGCTTACATGGATCCTAACCAAGAAGCTATGAACTATGCAGACTATGTGCAACTCCCTTCCCAGATGGGGTTCTCAACGCAAGTACTGGAAATTGTTGGGCCTTTATTTTCCCAACAGCCATACCATGATAATACTACTGCTATTTCCAGTCATCAAGTTTTTCCTGTAATTCACATGTCAATGGCTCCTTCATCTAATTTCAATATACATCTGAATATGGTTATGGCATTGGTACAACCACAACAAGTTTGGTTGGATAGCTGTCTTGAGGAAAGTAGAATTGGGCCAAGGATTATTCATCTTTAGTGCTACTATACATGTCAAACTCAAGCCCCAACTGCTATGGTTGCAACAACTGTAGTTGCCAGCCAACAGTATGAGCAGTTAGAGATTGGAGCTCATTCACTAGGTAGTGTTGCCATGTGCTTTAACCTAATGAATTGTGCACAAGGAATAGAGAGGGCTTAGGAAGAGTCTTACTTCATTCACTCCTGAATGGCAATGCAATGGTAGTCTAGAGATAGCGATAAGGAGAATGTCTCTTGATTGGGGTTCGGAATAGAGAAACAAGAGGAATCGCCCTGTCAAGTCAACTAGAGGGTTAAATGATGATTGTAGTGCCAGTGGGATGTTGATTGTAACCAGACAAAGATTGGATATGTTCACATCTGAGGAACAAAATGGTCTTTTGAGATGTCAAATCTATTATGATGGCCATCAGAAGGATAGTGCCAGGATATGCATAGACGTGGCTAACGACATATCTGGAGGATATTTGTGAATGGAGATAACATATATTCAGTTGAGTAACTCGGACTCCTGACTTGATGTATATTTTCTGTACTACCTAAACTCGTATACTGTACTATTTTATATGCTGAACTGTTTTATACACAGTATTGTTTTAAATGCATATGCTTTCATGTATACTCTTTGTATTGCATTACATGTGGCATGATTTTGTTCTATCCTGCCTTTTGACATGTCCTGTTCGGGTCTGTTTTGTTCTATTATACGCTATTTGGAGTTTGTTTTGAGATGTTGAGTCGACTCTGGGGCCACTATAAGATTGAACGGTCTGATTTATGCCAGAGCACGACCTAGAGGGTAGAGGCCCCACGAGTAATTCGCTTATGGGCAGCTGGGAAGGCTCGTCTGTATGATTGGCATTCTGTTTTGTTTCTGTCCCGCTCAATTCTGTTCTGTTCCACTCTGATCTGACTCCAGAGGGTAGAGGCCCCACGCGTGGCCCGCTTATGGGCAGTTGGGGAAGGTTCAGGCACATTTGTTGATATGCCTTGATCGAGTAGTATCCAGTTCTGATCTGTTCTGTCCTGATCTGTTCTGTTCTGATCTGTTTTGTTCTGTTTTGTTTTTTATCTGATCTATTTGTTTTGCTTGAGCTGCATTTGATCATGCATTTATTTGATATCATGTATATAAGAACTGGTTTTGAAACCCATGGCAGGAACCTATGTTACTCATTAGGCTTGTTTAAGCTCATTCTATTTATCTAACATTTTTCAGGACTTATATCCATTGGACTAGAAGGCATAGTGAAATGACACTAGTAGATTGAGAGACATCCCAAGCAAGGATCTGATTAGCACTGATCTATGGAGACTAGATTCTGGTGGACTGACTCAGGCTATTCAGGTGAGTGAACATAATGTGATATAATATGATTTCGTTCTTTGATATGCACTAGATATATTGGGACATGGCTCATGGTAATGGTACTCTAGAGAGATTAGATATGCTCTGTGTTACATGACTGGCTATAAACGCACTCTGTGGCTAAAGTTAGCAGTTGTCTGGATTTAGACTTGCTCTATGATACATGCCTCTATGGTATTTATAGAAGAGTTGCATTCCCGAGATGAAAATGTTTTAATTTTCACTGTTCTGACCCTACATTTGGAATGCAATTCATCGGTAAGCTCAGAAGTTTGCCTTTGGTTGGTCGCATTGTTGGTCAGCAAACCGGCAAGGCAGCTAACTGGCATCACATCCTCGAGATCTGTGTAGGGTGGGGTTCAGGATGTGACATCCTATACCCGAAGCATAAGGAACCGTCATCATACATTCCTCTTCCTCATGTGTCTTAGAACACTGAGTCTTAAATAGAGGTACTCTATACGAGAAAGGAAACATGCTTTTCTTAGAGTCTTGTATTACAAACTTATCAATAATCTTATCTATATATGCAGCTTGAGGTAAGCCTGATATCTTATTTTTTGATCTTGCATAAGCATGAACACAAAGATATAGCTAGCTTCTCCTAGGTCCTTCATATCAAACTGATTTGCTAACCAAATCTTAATCTTAGAAAGAATTCCTACATCATTGTCATCCATATACATAACCAAAAATACCACTACGTTTCCTTAACAATTCTTATACACACAAGGTTCTTCTAAATTTTGATCAAAACCAAAAGACTTGATTACGTGATCAAAATAGATGTTCCATCTTTGAGAATGTAACATCTCGACCTAATTAAGTAGGAAAATTAAGGATAATGATAATTATAATAAGAGAACTCTCTTATTAATCATGGACAATTCTACTTAAGACTAATAGTCTATGAATATGGAGACAAATATATAAATAAGAAAAATTAGCTATGGATTGGAGACAATCAAGTTTAAAGAATATAATTTAATGGAAAAGGTCGTAACTTGATAGCGAATTACGATTGGCGTTAATTGAGGATTAACACTTGAATAATTTTGAAAGATTAGTGCATGAAATACACTTAAGGCAAGACTAATGATGCATGAATAAAGTATACTTAAACCAAGAAATATTTCAAAGGTTATAAAACCCTTTTGCAAGCAAAAATTCTAATTTTGGGGGTAAGTAAAATACTTTAACATGCAATATAATGCATATACAAAAAAAAAAAAAAAGGAATAAGCCAAAAAGGCTCTCACTAAGTTTTGAACCTTGCAGCTTGTGCAAGCAAATAATAAGCTTCCAAAATGAACACCAACTAGGCTACAAACACTTTTATGCTATATAAGCCACATGATATGTCTATAACCCAATAAAGAGTGTAGGAAATTTAGAAAAAAAAAAAAAAAAAAGAGACACATGTCACCGCCCTATAACACCAACCCCTTACCCAATTAGAATACATGCAAATCCCTCCCTCATTATATAAACTGAGTCTATGTATGCGTGTGATAAACTAACACTCAATTCAGACCAAGTGTGTTTCGGCTAGAGAGAGAAAGAGAGAGAAAAAAGAAGAAGAAGAATGAGAATGAGAAGGAAATATTTGAATGCAACTCTGAAGCAGACCATAAGAGCACTAAGAGGAGTCAAAATCAAAGCAAGAAAAGGAAGACACTACCATTAAAAGGTAAAACACAACAAAACAATTTTCTCTCTCTAAGAATATTTTTGTGTCAAACTTGTTGTTTAATGAAATTGAGAATTATAAATGGTTCTTATGGGTATTGTATTATACTTTGGGAGTAAGAATAAAACCTACGAAGCCTAGAATAGTAAGGATCACAAAAACTGCCATTGATGACCTTAAAGAAATTGGGTCACATAAAAACTTAATCAAAACTTAATTCTGAGCATGAGGCTCAAAAGAGCATAGGAAATGGGGCACAACATGATCTAAACCATTAAAAATGGTCAAGGAACAGTAGAGAAGCTGGAGTTGTAAGTGTTGAAGAATAATCGGGATAAAGGGTTTTTGACTGTTTTTGTCACGACCCGAAACCCACCCTATGCGGATCTCGTGTTGTGGGGCTAGCCCAATGGCCGTACCTACTTCTATCTCATTCTTTTACCATTGATAACAATAAGTAATGTAACCATAACTATAAAGTGCGGAAGCCTTATTATAATATTGTTCCAAAAATTGAAAATAAGTTTGATAATAACCAACATAAACCAAACATAAACCATTTTTGTTTTAGGTGGTGAGTGCATGGGAAAAACTACTGTATTCTATTGTGCTTCTCAACCGTCTCCCTACACTCCGAATCTCCTACTGTGGTTTCGTAGCATTCTCACCTGAAAAATATAATAAAGGGGTGAGCTAACAAAGCTTAGTAAGTAAAAGCTTGTCTCCAATACGGGTGAGGAATTACATAAGAAAAATAAACTCAAGGAAAAACATGATAGCCAGTCATTACAACGGTTGCAGTCAACTGTAAAATGCCACAATGGCCAATGAATGATAAAGTACAATAACAATCAAGAGTAACAGTATAGCATAAATATGGAATAGGCCCAATGATCACAATTAACATAAATATTGTCACAATGAAACGGTCACAGTCAAGTCCAATAAATAAAGAACAATCAACATAGAACTATTCATAGGGAAATGAAAACATCCTATGAATCCAATAAACGTCAATATATCAATTAAACATGAATGATGCATTTACTCTGCTCAGGGTTTGGCAGACCCTCGGTCTTTTGGGGCCCGACATACCCCTATTAACATAAATGCATATCAAATGCCCATTAAACTCACTGCGTAAAAACGCCATCATTGCCATGTGTCCGTTTGACCCGTAGGTCCCAATCAATCAGATAGCATCAGATGGGTAATGTGACTGAGCATAAAACCCGACACTTAACATAAATTAGGATTCTATTGTATTCCATATGAAATGTACAAAGCATGGAACATCATAACATAAGCATACAGTGATAGACATTAATACAATGAATCAAGTCATGTGATATCAATCAATAGGCATCCACCAGATAGAACAATATCCATGGTGGGAACAATAACAATGGATACATATACATGAGTACGAGTTTTGGCAGTAATAGAAATGATGTCGCTTGGAAAACCATATATCAAAGATAGGAATTTACTTACCTTATCAATGCGTCTTAATATTCCGTGACCTTCCCTTTCCCTTTCGAGTCTCCTATATATCAGTAAACACATTTCAGCTTTAATTTCATTTATCGAATTTACGCCTCGCTACTCTAAATATCTCTTTTATTTATTTATGCTTTTACGACTTATAATTTGATCTAATTTACCCAAGGGTAAAATGGTCATTTACGTGTCTCTATTTTTCAGGTTCTATTTTCACAATTTAGACTTCACCGTTGAGTCCAGAAGGTTTGAAATAATAAAAATTCACTATTTACTTAACTCAATCGGAGTCCGTTTGACTCACTTTCGACTTAGGGGCATTTTGGTCATTTTGGCATTTCTGCGGGTATTTTATTTTTTGGGACTCCGTTTGATGAAACGGACCTCACCATTAGATCCAAAAGGTCCAAAATAGTAATTTTTCATTATTCATTCGACTAATTTACGCGTTAGAATTTAATTTGAAATTAATTAATTTAAACTAATTTACTAAATTAATTAAGTGTAACCAATACATATTATTTGAGCCCAACTTGATCACATGTGCCTTAGTGGCACAATGGTCCATTCTTCTCACCCTTCCCCCTTGGTCACAGGTTTAAGTCACAGGGCATGCAACCCTTGTGCAACCTTTTTCTTTTTTCTTTTTTCATTTCCTGTACACTTATAAGCCAAACAATAGATAGCTTCTCCTTCATAACCAAACACCCCCCAAACTCAAATTTAAAATACAACCCATAAAGAAACAGTGTTGGGAAGCCC
Organism: Nyssa sinensis; assembly: GCA_008638375.1. Lineage (NCBI taxonomy): Eukaryota > Viridiplantae > Streptophyta > Magnoliopsida > Cornales > Nyssaceae > Nyssa > Nyssa sinensis. Next base: position 21,539,634 of record CM018044.1, read on the forward strand.
TCTGAATGGGTGGGTCAGGTTTGACCCGACCTGGTTTGGCCCAAATCAAGAAACAAAACCTAGCTACGCAGCACCCTTCCCACGTATGGTCGGTCATCCCTTCCATCGTCAGCAACGGATTTTCTTGCGTTTTTTAGTGGGGTTCATACCTACAGTCATGGGCAACTCAAATCTACCCTCAGTTTTCCAATCGGAGTGCCGAATCTCCCCCAAAATAGGGAAAACCACAGCTCCACCGGAGTTGTGCAGTTTTTTGGCCAACCCATTTTCCTTCCATTTTCCCACCTTTTTCTTCACCGTTTTGATCCAATTTTGATCCTATAAATTTCCTGCACCTAAGAGGATAAATTCCTCATGATTTAAACAAAGTTTCATGCTCAAAATCACTCAAACCAATTCAATTTCCAAAACCTGCACAGCTAATTTCTCTCTCGTTTCTAACCCATTTTCCTTCATTTTTTTTTTTAAAAATGATCCTCTTTCTATGCTCCTAAAGACCCTACATTCAAATCTATAATTTGTGCTTATACTTTAAAAAGACAGAATTGATCCAGCTTATCGTTCCAAGCGTGCGCAGTGTTCTTCCCGAGTCGTCCCGGCTTCATGTCCTGAATTCCTCCGCTCAGTCCCGATCTCCTTAGCTCGGTTACTCCTCTTCTTCTTGCACAACTCACGCAAGGCTAATGGTTCCACGCATGTAGCGCCCCAGACCACCCCTTCTTCTCTCTGTTTTATTTTTCTTCCTTCGGTTCCTCACACATGCATTTTGTTTTTTTCTCTTCAATTCCTCACACTGGCATGCTTTCAATTGATAACGCTCCCTCCTTTATTTCTCCCTCTTTCTCTCTTTCTTTCTCCCTCATTGCCTCTTCATTTCTTGCGCCTATAACCCTTCAGTTTCCTTTCTTTTCTTTTCTTTTTTGTCATTACACGGTTACATGTAACTACTTTACATATATTTATACCTATATATCTACATATATATATATATATATATATTGTCCACACATTCACCTTCCTATTTTTTTATTTCTTTCTAATTATTATTTTGTCTTTATTTTAGTTTTATTTTATTTTATCTTATTATTATTTTTATTTTATTTTTTTTCTTTTTTTCTTTTTTTTTTCTTTCTTTTCTCTATTCGTTTGCCCTGGCATTCGTCCATATATTCAAATCTATTGAAAATCCAAACCGTTTATTTCATCATCGTAACGTAAAATCTTATCGGCTCGATTACAATTGGGTCAGGGTATTACAGTTTTACCTTGTTTGATGAACGGGAAATGATCCCTTAAAGTTTTAGGGGAATAGTCGAATCAAAAAGAAACAAAAACAGCAAGTGAAACATCACGAAATAGGCTTGGAGTGTGCTTGCCGAAAAATCAGGTCTCGTCGGAGACCCCACTGTAACCCTCTAGTTCGACGTCCAAAATTGAGTAAAACCAAAATTTGAAATTGGAATTGTAATCCTCATCAAAAACCAGTTCAAACCCCATCGATTTTATCAATGGAAAACAGTCGTCGGAGATCGTCGTCATCGAAAAAGGCTATCAGCACTGGCAAGGCTTCTATTCACCAAGTCAATTGTTGACTCAGGTCGCTCAATGGGTCAGGTCGGGTCGGATACCGGGTTTGGGCTAACCTACATAGAAATGAATCTAAAGGCTTCTTGAAACGGTGTCGTTTTAATAAGTGATTGGCCGATATCACACTTACGTAATGATGATGTCATCAATCGGCTGAACCAGTTGGTTCTTGACCAAGTCAGTCCGATTCAGACACTAATCCCTCAAACCGTATGGTTCAGTTATCTAAATTCCTAAAATTCAATTTTAACCCCCAGGACTTTCTGTTAATTACAAAAAGACCTAGAAAATTAATTAAAAATTAATTTTAAATCCTTTTAATTATAAGAAAAAATACTAAAATGCTCTTAAGTCAAAAATAGGCCAAATGGGGCCAATTAAAATGCATTAATAGTCTAACCCAGCATTTTCAGGCATTTCGGACTCAATGACGGAGTCCGATTTATGAAATTAGATCTCGAAAAATATGAATAAACAAACTAAGATAATTTCAATTATGTCCTAATGGTTAATTCTGCGATCAATTAAACCTCGATGACTATGTAAATATCTATCTTAACATTTTAGGGCATTCTGGACACAGTGGCGAGATCTATTTCATGAAACGAAATCTCAAAAATATAGACACGTAAAATATCATAATTACCATTATGCTTTTAGTAATCCAAAAGCCAATTAAATGTCAGAGATAGCATATTCTGACTTTCTTTGACATTCTAGACTCAACGGTTGAGTCTATTTTAGAAGAAAAAATGCCAAAAAATGGGACACATGAAAGTATAAAATTACAAAAATGCCCTAGGCTTAATATAAGTCACATATATGAAAATTAAGATCTGGAAAAGCCTAAACTGATTATCTTCGATATTTCAGACTTGACGGTGACATATTTTTGAGAAAAATAAGACCTGGTAACAAACTAAAAAAATGACAAATACATCCTTAAGGCTTAATGAAGTTACCAGAAGTATAAAGATAGAATTAAAAGGTCCACATAAATGTTATGAGGACTTACTAGACTCAAAAAATGAAATCTGAAGATGTAAATCGTGTATGAAAAAAATATGGGACATGAAAACTACAAATTACTATTATGCTTTTGCAGGGCAAATAAGCTATAGGGTATCAGGAACCCTAAATTGGGAATTTGAGGTCTCTTAATCGATTAGACTAAGTTCGAAAGAACTTAAAACGCCAAATAAAGATGCTCGAAATTACAAGGAATACTAATTTAATATACAACGTATTTTTAATCCATGATTATAGGATCACCCAATTGATGAAAAAATGGAACAAGACTATAGGATAGCTACTATGGTATCAGAATGGGAATGCAATGCTAAGGACCCAATGTAAGTAAACCTGAACTCTAATATGTGGTTTTCTAGTCTGCCAATATGGCCTACTTGTATAGCTGTCAACCCTTGTTTCTTAAAATTGTGCATCAATAATTGTTTTAAGTCTACAACCCATTGATTATCATGTTTCATTATGTGAAATTTGTGATTTGTTGAGATCTTATTTTTTGTGAATATCTATGAGTCCTTTGACTCCTTAACTATAAATTGTCTTTGTAATCATTGTGATCCCTTTTGTTGTGGACGTCTGTAACCTATGTATATGCATATACCTTGTGGAATCCTTTTACTAATAACATTATTTGTGAGTACCCGGGATTTTGTCTGTCACAACGCTCTATCTTGACTCTTTAGATGTTGATGACCTAGGGGTCAATGTTTGGGAATGATACCCAACACATTCTCCTAATGAAGACATTTTGATATGATGATAAGAGCTCTTGGTGCCATTCAGGGAAACTGAGAGATGAGTGGTGGACCTGGATAAGTGTTGTGTAGGGGTAGTCGAGCCCTATTTGTTGATAGCATCTATTTGACTCAATTTGTATATGTTTGATTCCACATCATTTGTTGACTTAATGATGTCACTCTTTGAATGATAAATACGCTTATGATGCTTATCTTTTATATTCAATTTGAATCCCTTTGATTTGGGTAGCTAAACATTATATGTTGATAAATTTGTACTTGTTGACTTGCTTAGTCATTCTTATTATATTTGTGAACGCCTTTTGAAATGTGTTATTCTGGCTTGATGGCCAATTCCTTTGAACTTAAAATCCTGTAATTATTCATTTGTTATACACCCTTGTATAACCCATGGCATAGTGAAGGATTTACTTACTGAGCTAAAGTAGCTTACCCCAGAATTATAATAAATTTTTAGGTAACATAATATGGAAAGAAAGGCAATGATGCTAACTAATGGAGCTAGTGGTATGCTTATTGGTAACTTTGATGATGTACAGCTTCGAGTCATAATTTGAATATATATATATATATATATATATATCTTATAAGGTTAATATTAATGTTATATACTATGACATAGTGACACTAGAAATGTTATTAGACTTGAATGGTGATTAATGATGATGAAAATTGTATTCGGAGATAATCTTATTGATGATTGTTAAAGTTGATTTGAATATCAGATGAATTGCATATGTGTAGCTTTCGCGCTAAATAAATAAAAGAAAAAAAATTATTATTGTCTTGTATGATTAATTTGATTTATACGGCCTCTGAGTGACAGCGTCAGTCATCGACCCCTAATCCGTATAGGGTGGGTTCCGAGTCGTGACAAGGAAGCTTACTTAAGTCTATAAATAGACCTATACAGCTTGCATACCATATGCACTTGGTCCTTAGCTACGAAATTATCTTTCATAATATTTTACCATTGTCCCAAATCTTTATCAGAAATAGTTGTATCATAGCTACTGGGATTTAAAACATATTCATGAGAGGCTAACTCTACTAAAAACATTTACCTGCCAAGAAGCCTGACAATTCTCCCACTACGACATAGCTCTTGTGCAATAGAAGGTGTTGGAGTAGTGGTTTGAAGAATCTTTTATCTAATATCAGAAATATATGTCCGAAGAACCGAAGAGACATCTGATATCTCCTCCAAGGCAATCTTGCTCTTGGGCTTCTAGCTTATATTATAATCATCCTCTAGAAAAATAGTATTCATGCTAATGAACACTTTCTGCTCTTTTGGATTATAAAATAGCCAACATTTTGTTCCCTCGAGATAACCCACAAAATAACTCAATTTTGATCTCGGTTCCAATTTACCAGCCTTTCCCTTCAACACATAGGCTGGACACCCCCAGATCCGATAGTGATTCAGACTTAGCTTTTGCCCTAGTCCAAAGCTTCACTGGGGTCCTAGAGACAGATTTAGTTAGAACTGCATTCAAAATATAAATTATTGTTTCGAGTGCATATCCTTAGAGGAATATAGGTAAATCTGAATAACTCATCATTGACCTCATCATATCTAAAAGAGTCATGTTTTCTCTTTCAACTACACCATTCTCCTGAGGTAAGCTAGGTACAGACAATTATGATAGAATCTCATTATTCAACAAATACTACTTGAAGTCACTAGAGAGATATTTTCCACCTCGATTTGATCAAAGTGATTTAATATTTTTGTCTAATTGTTTCTCCACTTCTACCCGAAACTTTTTGAACCTTTCAAAAGCTTCTAACTTATGGTGTAATAGATAGACATAACCATATCTTAACTAGTCATCAGTAAAGGTCATATCCTCCTCTAGCCCTGACATTCAGGGGTCCACATACATGAGTATGAACTAACTCTAATAACTTTTTGGCTCTATTCCCTTTTCTTGAAAAGGGTCTCCTGGTCATCTTTCTTTCCAAATAGGATACACAAACTGGAAATAGTTCAATAACTAAGGAAGATAAGGTAATCTCCTTTACCAGTCTATTAATCTTATCTAGATTAATATGACTCAACCTCAAATGCCAGAAATAAGTTGAATTAGTAGAAGAAACTTTTCTTTTAAGTGGAAAGTTTTTTGAATAATTATTCTTGGTGTTATGTATCTTATATAAACACTATAGTAACCTTTGCTTCTTTTCCAAAGTGTAAGGTAATCTCACCATCACTTAACTTCCTAGTCTCCTCAAAATCCTACAACGAATTACATCTGTGATTAGTTGCACTAGAGTTAACACACCAGGAATTTAAAGTACCAGCTATGTAACTTACTTTAATAAATAGTGACTCGATTACACCTTTGTTCCTCCTATTATTTATATAATCATGAGAATTCCTCTTCTAGTGCCCCATGAGCCCATAATGGAAACACTTTCCTTTGGGCTTGGGATTTTCACTTTTATTTCCTTTGCTTATATCCCTTTTAGGACTTATATTTCCTTTGGAGTTTTTGGGGTTCTTTTTCTTATTCCCCTTGCCCTTTCCTTTAAGATTAGGCTTGGAAGAAGAACTCTCAGCCACATAAGCACTACGATGGTTTTTGATAATACCCTCCGCTACCTATAAAAAGCTAATAAACTTAGATAAATTTAAATTCATTTTATTCATATTGAAATAAATTTTAAACTAATTAAAAGAGTCAGGCAGCGACTGGAAGATAATATCAACATGGGACTCAACATCAATCTCAGACCCTAAAACAACCAGTACATTTAAAAAATCGATCATTTTTAAAACAAGTTCTCTTACTGGAGTTCCTTCTACCATCTTAGTGTACATTCGAGCCTTTATGGAAATCCATCTAGCAAGATGCCCTTGATCCCCAAACATCTCATTGAGGTTAAGGATCATATCCTTAGCACTATGAAAAGTTTGATGCTGATGTTTTAACACACTGGACATCGAAGCCAGGATATAGCATTGTGCCACCTCATCAGTCTTGACCCATCTATCAGAGGTGTCAATGTCCTCTTAAGGTGCATTAGCGCCTGGAAGGTCTGGACAATCTATAGTGAGCACATAGTGGTACCCCTTAGTTGTGAGTATAATGTCTAAGTTCCTTTCCTATTCACTTAATTTAGACCAAGTCAAGTTGTTTTCTTTTAGGATGATAGCAAGTAGATTAAATAGACATCTAAGAATCATGTACAAGCATACATTAACATGGATGTAAAATAAACAATAAATAACTTTTGTTTTCATAAACAAACAATGGTATCCTCAAGCCACTATCAATGAATGCATTGGAACTAGGGGTGCAAACGAACAGAGCCGTTCATGAACAGCTCGAGCTCGGCTCGATTATGACTCGTTCAAACTCGGTTCAATTAATACACAAGCCGAGCTCGAGCTCAAAATAAGGCTCGTTTATTAAACAAGCCGAGCCGAGCCAAAAAGAGGCTCGACTTGTCAGGCTCGTGAACAGGCTCATATAAGCTCGGATAGTGACTCGGCTCGTGACTCATTTTTGTTTTAAGTATAAATACTTATTTTTCTTCTAGGGTTTCTAAAGATTGGCTGTAGTTCACAAGCAAAGGGGCGCAAGGGTTGTACCAAAGCCGTTCATTCCATCACCAACGTGGGGCATTGTTAAGGCATGGTTGGTGTTTTTTTTCCAGAAAGCATCCCAATATAATAAGTCGACTCCCTTATTCACTTACTGGTGCTGACCTAAGTGTGCTTTTTTTCCCTTGTTTAGGGATTGGTTTCGCCGCTTGGTGGGGCTGACTACCCGACTAATTCTAACCCTCTAGCTTCTTCGAATCTTCATGTTCAGTACGGCACGATTTATCTGGTTAGCATTGTTGGAGCCTTTTTTGAGTTATCTGGTTATTAATTGTTGGTGCTTTTTCTGACAACCCGATTCGGTCTTATTCGATTCTGTGAGGAGGCTTCAACTAATGGCTTTGTCTGTGGATACTCTGAAGGTTTGAACTGAATCTTTTGTTAGTCATTAAACCTTGTTTGCCATTTGTTTCAAGAGCAATCTCAATCTCTTTGGTTTTCTACTGGCATAGGGTCTTATATATTTCTTTATACCTCAGGCTACAGAGATTGGAAAGTCTGTTAATGGTCTCCGAAAACATGGATCCAAAGAGATTTGTTGTCTTGCACGGATGCTGATTGAGTATGAAATTCTTACCTTTAGTTTGATAAAATTTATATGTTCTAGTGTGGTCATTTCACATAAACAAATGTGATTATTACCTTGTTTGATACTATTCATTATGTTTGTTGTATTTATTACATTATTGCCAGAGAATAGGCACCCCTTTAGGACATTGATTTTAGTTTCTTTTGATTTCGAATTTGGTGGAACTGGTAATCTCTTCAGGTTTTTTTCCCCCTTTTTCTTGTATTTCATCATATGCTTTGTAGTAAAATAAGTACATTCAAACCACTTCTGGAATAACTCCCATTTTTACTGTCTTATTAATGTAGTGCACTTTATAATTCTAATCATAGTGATGGTAGAATCACACACCTGTCAACTGATTTTTAACTCAATAATACCATGCCATTTTGAATTGTTCAAATTTGCTGTGTGGATGGTCATGGCTCTTTAGTCTTTCCAATGTCAAGGTCATTTAAGCATATGAATGAGAGAAAATCTTGCTCTACTTTTGTTTGAACTTTTTTTTTCTTAACAAGCTGCTTAGAATTTTATTGCCCATTTAGTTCTTCTACCTGTTATTGGATTGATTGATTTTGTTGGATTCAGTTCATTTCCAATTTAACAAGCTATAATTGGATCCACTGTCTCAAATTTGCAAAACATATGACGTCCAAATCTAATTCAATTTTTGTGAATTGCAGTGTATGGAAGGATATGGTAGATGAGTGGGTCAATGTTACAACAACTATTGTAGGTAGGAATATATATTTGGCGGGAATTTGTATTTAACTAGTATATTTAGTTTATTGTGTCTTTGCATTCTCTACTCAAGTGAAGTTCATAGAGTGATACATTATCATTCTTTTATAGGTGCAGAAGGTACTCCTGAGTCTGTACACCCATCCGTTGTTGATGAAGAAGAAGGGCTCCCTTCACCTCCATTGGATGAAGGAGCTTTCTTTGCTACTCAGCCTACATCAATAGAGCTCTCCCAGGTATTTATATCAATATTTTTCTTCTAAAAATAACTCAGTTTGGTTCTTGTGGTTATAGACTAACCGGGTTTTGGTTATTTGTGTGTTCCTCAATTCTGCATTACAAAGTTCTTCGATGGCATGGATGATGATGGAAATGAGTTGAATTTGTGATCCCTTATGCTTTTCTTATATAGCTTTTGCTATTCAGTTCTTTTTCCGAATTCCCCACTTAGAGATACATGATTCTTAATGGGGATTTTGTTTTCGATCCTCGAAACAGTGGGGAATTCAACAAGAACCGTGAAAATGGCAGAAAACCATCGATGGAGAACCAAAATGTTCCCAAGCGGAAGCAGCAGCTTCTCAATGAGTTGAATGTCACTGCCAAGGAAAACAAGGGTGAACGAATGAAGAAACAAAAAGCTGTAGTGAGGAAACAGACAGTTGTTGTGAAAGTTTTCTATTTGTTTACTTTTTAGACTATATAGCTATATGGTATTGGTATATAACGGATTTTTTTTCTTAAAAAAAATTACATTTTTAGTGAGTTGTATTTTTTTTTATAATGCAAAAATGACATAATTTCTATTCAGTTGAACACAAAAAAAAAAATTGATTTACTCGAGTTCGAGCTCGAGTTCGAATGAGGCTTGTTTATTTTTTTGAGCAGAGTCGAGTTCGAGCTCGAGCTTGACAATCCATTCAAGAGCCGAGTTCAATCAAGAATTTGAGCTCGAGTCGAGTTTCGAGCCAAGTCGAGCCAGACTCAATTTTTTCGCAAGCCGAGTCCAAACATCAGATACTCGACTCGACTCGACTCGTTTGCACCCCTGATTGGAACCTAACCCTATAAATAACATTTTTCGTAGGGATGACAATGCAATTTATATAATTAGGAGGACCATCATATCCTATATGATCATATTATCTATACATCTCATGTCAAATAAAATCATAACTTCCAATACTCTTTAATCTTCAAAAGAAAATGACAAACTCCATGGGGAGAATATCATTCCCTCTTGATCAAGTGTATACCAACATCTTGAATTAAAAGGCAACCGTTGTAAGTAGTGTCTCCGTAGGAAGATCACCCACACGTCGTCTCTTCCAATTCTATCCTGAGAGGTCCATACTTGTAACCAACAAAAATAAGCACCCTCCATATGTAGGCTACTCAAAGATAACACAAGGTGCTTACTTTTGTCTTACTATGTACCAATAATGGAAGACCGTGAGACATTTCATAAAGGATCCCTCTCCCACTTGATTTTATAAATTGAGGATCTTATTACATATCTCATGTATAATTAAATATTTCATTATTAATAATAATGACGTTACACATCTCATGTATATAAATAATAATCTCATTACGCATCTCATGCATAAACAAATATCTCATGTATTAATAATAATTAAAATATGCTTATATTTAAATAAAAAATTAGATAGATATTATTAACATATGAGATTTACCTATTCATGGATCACTAATGATATTTATTAATAAAATATCATGCATTATTATTTCAAGCATAAAGAGAACACACTCAACTAAAATAATAATAAAAATAATCCCATATCTCTCATGGCCAAACCTACAAGATAACTAAAAATGGTTGCAAACTTGAGTATTTCTAGATCATCTTGATGTCATCCACTTTGTAGTACATTCTTCATTCTTGAAATAAAATAAAAATTTATTTACATGAAAAACTTATTCTCACATGATTGAGTTTACATCAAATCTAGAAGAAAATAAAAAATAAATAGGCTAGGGAAACCAATAGAACTTGGCCTTTCATAGGTAAAATTTTTCAATCAATTGTCATGTACAATTCCCTTAAATCTAAATTTATTACATAATTCCTAATAACCAACTATTAGAGATAGGATACATCCATTCACATAAATGAACCATTCAAACATGAAAAATAAAATATTAAAGTATTTGAACATCTAAGTAATCATATACATCCATCCATGTATATTCTAAAGTATATTAAAATTTAATCCTTGTATCCAAGAACCCCTCTATAGGTAAGTCTCACTTAACCTATATAAAATATAATTTTAAATTCAACATATTTGAGTATCAAATATCCATGAGTATCATATACTCATAATATAAAAAGATAGATATATAAAAAACAAAATTGAACTATTGAGAATCATATACCTAAACAATTTAATAAATTTGAGTATCTAATCCCTAATTAAAATAATAATTTATATTACTATCAAGATTGTCTATCCATGGGTATCATATACCCATAATATAAAAATATAGATATATAAAAAATAAAATCGAGCCATTGGGTATCATATACCTAAACAATTTAATAAATTTGAGTATCTAATACCCAATTAAAATAATAATCTATATTACTATCAAGATTATCTATCCATGGGTATCATATACCCATAATATAAAAAGATGGATATATAAAAAAATAAAATTGAGCCATTGGTTATCATATACCTAAACAATTTAATAAATTTGGGTATCTAATACTCAATTAAAATAATAATCTATATTACTATCAAGATTACATATCCATGGATATCATATACCTATAATATAAAAAGATGGATATATAAATATATGAAAAATAAAATTACACCATTGGATATTATATGCCTAAACAATTTAATAAATTTGGGTATCTAATACCCAATTAAAATAATAATCTATATTATTATCAAGATTGCCTATCCATGGATATCATATACCCATAATATAAAAATATATATACATAAAAAATAAAATTGAGTCATTGGGTATCATATATTTAAACAATTTAATAAATTTGAATATTTAAAAATTTGGGTCTCAAACAACGATTTAATCTTTTTATCAATAGATTGTACCACAAAATCATATTGTAATATACTCAAAATAATCCTTTGTTTTAATTTGGGATCCATTAATAGGTTTAGAACAAGTAAATATAACTTTAAAAATTGATGAATTCATGTAAAGTTGCTCTGATACCAATTGTTGGGTTCGTAATCACAGCGGAAGCGATTTCAAAAATTTATTTGGATCTTTTTCTTTACATGAATCGTACAATCATGAAAAGAGTGTTAGAATTACCTTGCTCTTGATAATCTGGATTGTCGAAGAAGCCTTCTTAAAGAGATTGATCCAATCTTTCTTATTTTTGATAATATTGATTGTTGAAGAAGCTTTTTGAAAATATTGATATAATCTTCTTTCTCTTACTCCTTTAGGTTTTCTCATCTTTTCCCTCGTCGTAAATCAAAGAAGAGAGTGGGCTCCTCTTTTACTCTCTCGTAGAAAAATAATTTTTTTTGTTGTTGTGTTCGGCTGTCCCCTTTAAATTACATATTTATAGGGGTTTGCAAAATTAGGGCAAAATAAGGGATCTAAGGTCCTACCAAATTAGCTCTAATTAGTCAATTAATTTTCAATTAACTCTTAATTAATTAATTCTAAAAATTTCACTAAATAATTAGAATTTCACTCTAATTTGGTCAAATAGAGAAAAATTCATAATCACTAAACATATACAGTGGGCCCCTCTACCTAGATATTAATAATTAAAATTTGGGCTTATACACCGTTAAACCAATTCTTAATTATTTTTATAACTTAATTCATCAATTATTAATCACTGTAAAATGGTCAACATCTCAATAAACAATTTATTGAAAAGACCGGATCCGGATTTCAGTGATTAATCAATTGAATTAATACATTAGTGATATCCTTCTTTCTAATTTAGAGAGTGTAGATTCCATCTTGAGAATATATATTCCCACAATCTAAACAATGATTTTTCAAGATACCAAGGTATTGATCTAAAGGACCTCACTCATTGGTAACTCAAAGTCACCAGCGTTAAGAACTTGGGTCTACTATTCTCTCAAGATTAAGAACTTACTATAATAATGAATATAAGAATCACATCAAATATGACAACTTTGTATGACATGTCTTTTATTGTGATCCAATTCAGTATATTCTAAATACACCAATACAATAACTCAGAGTCCACTACTCTAGTGGTTGAGATAAACCACTTAAGCACATAAAGGTCAAGTATATTACAGCCTTACAGACAAGATGTCCAGTTTCATTAATGAATGCGAACAATTCTAGAATTGCTTGAACATAAGTTTATATCTCTTGTATCGAACAATAGGCTCAAACTCGCCACACGTGAAGGAACTTGCTAACAATTTTCAAGATAAATGTCATTCCTCTAATGCTAGAATAATTACCCAATGAAATTCGATCCAATCCATGGAAAGCCAAGATTAATTAAATCAAGGAAAATTTAGTCATCAACTTTGGAATAAATGGATTGTATACCCATCAAACTCAAATCCAAAATATGTATAATATAGGGTAATGTAATAATTTTTTAAATTATGTGATCTCAACTCCAATAATACTATTGATGTGACAATGTAATAATTTTTTAAATATCTAAATTACCCTCTACAATGTGATTTCTCACCCATCTCACTGTCAATCGTCACTCTTTCTCAATCTCCCATTGCCTTATTCAAAGTTCACTAGGGGTTCATTTTTCCATTATCGATCTTGATCGAAGATCAAAAGAAACTGAAAAGATCTCAACCGCGCAGGAGTAGGACAGGTACGCCAAAGATTATTGTCTTTTGTGAATTGTAGTTTGTCTAGACATACTTAGGATGCTTTTCAACTTGCACATGCATCCTTTAGGCTTTACTGTGTACAAAACAATCTTGTCCTACCTGCTAACAGCTAGAAAAAAAAAAAAAAAAAAACATTTGAGCCCTTTTATCTCTTTCTTTTGAGCTCTTTGGCCATGGACTTGATTTAGTTTTGTGTGAACATTTGATCTAACATTTAGCTAAAAGATTATTCTTTGTTTACACTTGTTTGTTAGAAGGAAATTTTTTTTAACTTTCTTTGTCTGATAAATATTCTCCATTGATTTTTTTTTTAGTTATATAATCTTTTCTCTATTTATTTATATATTTTTTCGTTTTATCAATGTTGGAGTATTACCACTTTCCTAAGCAACAAAGATTTTTTTGGTTCATTGTTAAAAACATGTGTAATTTTTTTTATGAAATTCCTCAAAATTCTCTGTCCCGTTGTAATACCCCAACCCAAGGATGCCTGAACCTAAGACACGTTTTATGAGGATTTAACAATAATCCAGAAATTATTACGAGAAGGAACCGAGGGTCGGGAAATATAAAAATAAGTATATTACAATATATGACAACGTAATTATAAGTATATATGAACACATGCTTAATACACACATTAAGTGTGTATTGTGTGTATATAGCCAAAAATATATAAATAAATATAAGTACATAATTAAATATATATTGTATATGTAAACACGTGAATTAATACTATTGTATATTAAATATATATGAGTATATATATATATATGTATATATATATATACATACGGCTGCCATGTACATGTTAATATATATATATATATATATATATATAAAAAAGTAAACTAATGGAATAAAAAAATTGAAAAGAAAAGACATGAAAGTAAGAAGAGAAAGTATAAGCAAGTAGAAGGTTGTAAAAAGGTTCAAAAGCTTGAAGAGAGGGCGGTGGACTGCATGCAGCCATATAGTTGTTCTCCATACTCATATATAATAAAATAAATGAAAATGAAGAAAAGAGGAGAAACTAACATGTGGCATTGCCGCCGACTGTGAGGTCAGTTAAGAAAGAAAGAAAAGGGGGAAAGAGAGAGAATGTGAGAGAAAGAGAGTACTGAGACGTAGGAGGAAGAGAAATAGGAAAAAGAAGGTAAACCCATATTTTTCTCTTTCTAAAAATTTGTGTATGCATACACACTATTTCGATTATATGCATGCATATATGATGTTTAGGAGGTATAAACTTGACTAAGGCATGAAAACTGGACCCTAAAAACATCAAGAACCCTAAGTCGTACACCAAACTGCCATAGATGGACCTTGCTTGAAGCAGGTCTGAAGTTATGCGAGCCAAACCATGATTGGTGTATTGGGACCTTGAATAGAACCTTAGAGTGTTTTAAAAATACTAGACCGCGACCAAGAAGACCAAAGAAAGGCCCCAAAAAGTGGAGTTGCAGGTTTCGGGTTTAAAACCCAACCTTCCAACCCTACATCAAAACTGACCTTAAGAAATGGGGAATGAAACCCCTTGACAAGAGGAACAAAATAGGACAAGTCACACACGAAATAATGAAGAAATAAACATAAACGATGGAGGTGCAGGTTTGGTTATCAAACCTTTAACCGAACTGTTGAGCTCAGCTTGAGCTCTAATACGAATGCCAAACCAGTCCTTAATGTTTTAGAGACAAGTTAGAATAAAAATAAAGGGCTTTGGATGGTTAAAAACTCACAAAATTGAAAGAAATGGAGGTCAGGATTTAGGGCAACAGTGATGTGAATGATGGGGAAGACGACGAGTCGACTCGTCACTCATGTAAAATGACTTTGTCGACTCAAGACACGTGGTGACTTTCTGAATTGCCACCGCATTAATTGGGCGACGTCGTTTAGGGACTTAAGCGTTTAAAACCTTGATTCAACCTGTTTAGCTATGCGTTTTGGACCCCAATTAAATAACCCACACGAAGATAGGATATCCTATTCAGGTTTAAGGGCCTTAAACGCCGTTTGGCCCACAAAAAATCAGAAAAAAAAAAAAAAAAAATGGAGCTGCGAACCCCTAGAGTCGAACCCGTGACCTAAAGGAGGGGGTGGCACGTGCTATCCACTGTGCCACCAATTCTCACCCGCTTATTTTTGCACCGAATATATATATATATATATATATATATAAAATATTAAAATGATTTAATTTAATTAATTAAATTAAATAACGACGAAATGGTCTGATGTCCAAATTGGACAAGTTATTAGTATATTCTTACTATCTTGGACCTTCTAAGACCAATGGTGAGGTCCATGTCGCGAGACGGGACCCTAAAAAATAAAGACACATAAAAGGGTAAAATGACCATTTTGCCCCTAGTACTCCTAAAGCCAAATTGAAACCCGAGAAGGTCTAAATTGAATTTTTTCGATGTTCCGGACTCAATGGTAAGGTCCATATTATGAAATGAAGTACGAAAAAGTGTGACACGTAAATATGTCAAGTAATAGAATCAAACCTTACAATTTAATGAAGCTACCAGAAGAGTGATAAATTGAAATGAAGCTTAATTTCTAACACGATAATTGTGCTTTAGGTAGAAATTATCATAGATAAGCAGAAAGCTCTCATGGATGAGCTTTTATGGGAGAGCAAAGTAGTATAAAGAAAGATAAGGATTGCCAAGACATGTGAGATTGTCTCAGTTATGCCTTTTATCTATAAAACTCCTATCGTCCCAATGGGGCGATTTATGAAGGAAGCCGCGGCAAGGAAACTTGTAAAAGCAAAACTGAAGGAAGAAGAAGAGGAACGAGAAAACACCGAAACATTAAGTGAAATGCTTCGGAGGTAACATTTATTGTAAATAAAGCCATAATGTGGATAGATGTGTAATACAACTATAAACCACTATGAGATAGGCAGATTTTAAAAATAAACCTATCACCGAAATAGGCTTACATAGTCTAAGAATAGACTAAGATCACTAGTTGATTTAAATACATGTGAGATTTATGAAATTTTCATAAATTATTTTAGGTTAAAGAAGGACAAGGGGAAAGCACATCAATAACGCCAACCCAAGAATATAAGGTGAGTAACCTTGTAAAGACTAGGAAAATTTTTTTTTTTTTTTAGAATAAATAAATTTTTCTGCTCTTTGATTTAATTAATTATTTTTATTTATTTATTTATTTATTTAATTTTCTATTATTAGTAGTAGTGAATGTGCATATGTATATGTCGGCATGTGTTTAATGATATAGATATATATGTATATATATATATGTATATATCTCATGAGGTGCATGACAAGGTATGTGTGTGTGTGAACTGTTATGTATGCTATGTATACTGTCGTGTGTGTGTGGTAAATGTATATATATATATATATATATCACCTAATGACAGCTACATTAAATGCAAGAAAGAGAAAGTGGAAAGAAAGTCAATAAAAGGGGCATGTGGGGCAGTGTAGTGCAGCAAGTAGTGTTGTATATATATATATATATATATATATATATATATATTGTGTGTGTACAGGTGAGTGTGTGTGGATGAGGGTGTGTGTAGAAATTGAGTGTTGCACACTCAAGAGGGCATGGAGTAGCTGGCAGTAGGTTGGTGGTGTGTGTAAGAGGGTTATCAGAGGGTGTACGGGTCTGGTAGAGAGAGAGAGAGAGAAAGAAAGAGAGAAGAGGTGGTATGTACACATATATGTGTGTATCCGTTGGGTGGAAAGGAAACCAGTAAGAAAAAGAGGAAGCAGAGGCTAAGGGCATTGGAGGAGTGTTCAGAAGTGGAAGAAAATCCAAGAAGGAGAAGAAAGGGGCCTATACCAGAACAGAAGTCCAGAAAATAGGTGAGTGAATTCATTTTCTGTTTTAAGATTTCTTTTGCTTGTTTAATTGATTTGAGTATAGGGTCTAGTAGGGTATGCAAAATAGAGAATAACACAACAAGAATGAGTCAAAATGGGTGAGAGATGAAAGAGAAAGACACAGTTGTAGGTCACGGTTATAGGAAATGGGTGTTGATATTTTATGTGTTGAACTTGGTTTAAATGGTAGGAAACAAACCCTATTAGATGCAGAAATTCATTGAAGATGAATAGGGGCCAAAACAGTTAGGAGTCAAGCTCGAAATCATGAAAACATGGTTGGCCGGAGCTACGGTTTGAGGCTATTTCGTGAAGATCTAAAGGGCCAAACCAACAACCAACCTTAGAAATGGAAACCTCTTGAAAATTGGAAGAAAATGGTATTTTTAAAAGCTTGAAAAGTAGTCGAAAAATTCTCGCCGGCGCCAGAGAAGGCGCCGGAACCCTACCGGAGCCTCGCCGAAAAAACAGGGGGACGACACTGTTCGGGTTCGGGTCTCGGGTCCGATTCGGGTTTGGGTCGGGTTTGGGCCGACCCGCCCCTACCACGTGTCATCTTCTGGTTTTAAATTAAAATGGGTTAGGGGTTGTTTGACTACAGGGTTATAAAATTTGAAATTTAAATTAAATTGGAAACAGGGATATCCTATCCCTGTTTTAGATTGGCCCCTGTTTGGCTAACTGAATTGGGAATAGGGAAATTGAAAAATTACAAATTAACCCCTGGACTTTGGAAAAATTAAATCTGACCCCAGAACTTTCAGAAATGCCACTTTGACCCCTAGACTTTTGAGAAATTATGAACTGACCCTAGAATAAAATATTAAGAAAATATTAATTTAATTAATTAATTAATTAATCAATTTAATTAATTTAATTATTTAAATATTCTAAAATAACTCGGAGTCCAAATGGGACAAGTCATTAGTATATTTTGACTATCTCGACCATTCTGAAGCCAATGGTGAAGTCCGTTTTACGAGACGGGGTCCTGAAAAATAAAAGACCCGTAGTAACCTTTAAAATTACCAAAATGCCCCTAAATTGAAACACGGTCAAACGAACTCCAAATTAAGTAAACAAATAGTGAAAATTTATTATCTCGAGCATTCCGGACTCAACCGTGGAGTCCGATTTGTGAAGAAAGGTGTCGAAATGTAAGGACCCGTGAAAAGTGCAAAATGACTGTTTTGCCCTTTTGAACCCAGATGTCCGAATTGAATTCTATGAAAACCTAAACCTATTTTCTTTGACGTTCCGGACTCAACAGTAGAGTTTAATATGGCAAAATAAAAACTTATAAAATAAGGACATAAAATTTGATGAATAGCATAATTCAAGTAACAAATAAACTGAGTTGCATTTATGATTTTAGGGGCACGGAAAGGCAAGGAGAAAGTGATCTAATCTTTTGCATTCCACTACTAGTTCCAATACACACCGAGTACATCTCCCCGAGTTGGGACCGACCATCAGGTACGATATATTGTGCTAAGTAAGAAATAAAATTAAGCTTAGAAATAACTGCCATGTTGACTTGATGATTCACATGTTAGTTTTATTGCTTATGTGCTTATGTATTCCCTGTTACCTTTTTGAAAGTTGGCGATGAATGTGAAGCATGACTATGTGTATATCACATGTGTTAGCATAGTGTGTGGATTATGTTTTTTTTTTAGAATTGTTGGGATTATGAAATATGTGACTTGAAGCATGTGTTAAATGGACTATCCATGATATGTGACCTTGATGAAAGGATTTTCTGATTTGAATGTTATTGTGTAATACATCATTTAAAGCATACTTCATGTGTGGATATGATGCTTTATTGAGATTGCATTATGGTATGGTGGAATCAAAGCATATTGGCATAGTATGATTCCTTAGACATGATATGACATGGTATTGCATTTGGTACCCGAACCAGCGGGAGTGATCCGCGAAGGGACATGATGTTGCATTTGGTGCCCGAACCAGCGGGAGCGATCTGCGAAGGGACATGATATTGTGTTTGGTACCCGAACCAACGGGAGCAATCCGTGAAGGGACATTACATTACATTGCATTGCATTGCATTACATTACATTACATGAGTTGACATGGACATAGCATAGATTTGACATGGTTGTGGCATAGAGTGGTGTGGGTGTTTCATGGACATTGTCACTACATTGCATGGATAATATGGATGGCATGTGGATTATTGCTATTACGTGGCATGGACAATTTGGAAAGCATATGGATTATCGTTACTACATTTCATGGATAATATGGATGGCATGTGGATTATTGCTATTATGTGGCATGGACGATTTAGAAAGCATGTGGATTATTGTTATTAAATTGCATGGATGATTTAGAATGCATGTAGAGATGAATGTAAACTTGCACATGCCACGCCTTAGATCATGTTAATGAATTGGATGACATGTAAATTATTGCTAGTACATTGTATGCATGATGTTGGAAGCCATGTAGATATAACTGTACACTTGCACATGCCACGCCCTTAATTTTGTTTCTTGCATTAGCATTATATTGTACCAGCAGTTGAGCTGACCCATTCATGGGACAAACATTTCAGATGACGCTCTCGGCACTTGAGACTTGAGGAAGTCTTACAGGGTGGAGGAGATATGAGCTTAGGAGGATATTTGGCCCATGAGGGCATATTTTGTGATATAGGGCTTAAGCCCGAATGACATGTTGAATGTTTTTATTGACTGTGCTTTATATAGATGTACATTAAAGGAAATGAATGTAAGTTTGGGTTGAATCCGTTAGATTGTCCTTTATTTACTTTATATTTTATTTACTTTTTGTTCGTTCAGTCGCGCCTCGGGTTTCTTGGAATTCGGGGCGTGACAAACCCTATAGTTGAAGTAGAGATTTAATTCCATGGAATTGAAGAATTTTTAAGTTCAAAATATGTAAAGTGTTTGAATAGAAAATTCAGTATTTACATAATTCCTATTTCAAAGTACTTCCGTTCTTACAAATCCTATTATGACATGCTCAGTGAATGGTTCCTATTATAGCTTCTTTTAAAATATATTTCAGCATGTCTAAGTTTTAAATGTCGAACGTTGTTAAATATTCTGAATTTTCATATTCCAAGTATTTGAAGATTCTATTGTGAAGTCATGAACATGATGTTTTGAATGCTTATAAAAGCATCTATGTGAAGAAGTCATGGGATAAATGTTTTTAAATGCAAGATAAACTGTACATAAGCACCACGAATTTTGTTTAGTTTCTTCAGAACTCAACCACGATACGAATAAATGTCAGGTAGCAGGATCTAATCCCCCAGGCATATGAGATATCTCCACGTAAAGTAAAACAGGAATCTGGTTCGAAACGGATTCCACTAATGGAAGTGATAAGGTGTGTGTTGAAAGTGGAAGCAGGTTTGACCCTCATTTTCACCATACATAGTTACATGTTTTGAAGTTCATATACTTTATGTGAAGAAGTACATGTTTAACTTGAACACTTTAAATGTTTCAAAGCTATCTGTTTTAAAGATGAAAATGGAAGTAGGTTTTACCCTCATTTTCACTATGCATATGTATACGTTTTGAAGTTCATATACTTTATGTGAAGAAGTACAAGTTTAGCTTGAATACTTTAAATGTTTCAAAGCTATCTGTTTTAAAGAATGCATATACTCTGTGTTCAAAGTATACGAGCAATTGGTAGTGAGTATTTTATAAACTTTCTTGTGCTAAACCACTGCCAATTGAAACCCCATGAAAAATACTGGATTTACTTACAAGCTTAGATTAGCTTACCCGAATTTTTATCCGACCCCCCTTTTAGGTAGCAGAAGTGATCATGACCCTATTTTGTGGTGAAGATGGTGAAAGCCTTGCCCGTTTTGAGGAAGGGCAAAAGAAGTTCTTTACAAGGTAGTATGGAGATAGTAGGACCATGTGTTGGTCACTTTTGTGTTGGCAGGTTATGTGATGTATGGTGGATTGTAGTTACCACTTTTGTGATAGTAAATGTTGAGATAATATGTAATCAAGTACTGAGTGAAAAATGGATATGTATTATGTATAAAACCTTAGAACTTTTATTATGCTCTGAATATATAATCAAGTGTACCGCTATGAAGAGCGGCAATACTAAGCGGTTGTGCGAAAGATTTAAATAAGAAAAGAAAAGAAATTTTTTTTCACGTTTCTGTAACCACAAGCCACACCGTTGTCCAATATTGTTGCTTATGTGAGCCTTGCCCTAAAGCCTCGGCCGAAGGGTGGCGGTCGTGATACGAGATCCGCACAGGATGGGTTTCGGGTCGTGACACCCGTGATAGAAACATTTCTCTATCTCAAGACAGAGACATTTCTCTGTCCATGTTCAATGGACAAACAATTTTTGGTAAAAATTCTCTGTTAAAAAAAGATAAAAAAAAATAAAAAATGACAAAATTTCCTATGCAATATAGATCTTGTTTTATAGATATCAATTTTTAGAGTCCAAATATATAACTTTTATGAAAAATAGATTTATATATTACAAGTTATTTAATTTTGAAGTTTTTAAAAAAAATGAGTGATGACGTGGCAATGAATGTGCGCAGGAATGAGAGTTTCACATGTATTCTATATTTTCACATGGAAAGTTATTTTGATCAAATAAAAAATGAGAGATTTTTTGGGTTAAGAAAATTTAGCCTATACCTTATACCAATTATGCACTTATTCAGAGACTCATGGTAAATCACCCTATTTTATATTAATAATTATACCCAGTTTGATTCCATCTATATATAGGTAATTTAGAACTACATTAGTGCAATCAAAATTTCAAATGAATTTTAAAATTTACTCAAACACAAATTAATAAAGTTCTTTCTAAATTTAAATTAAATGAATCATATACCTATCTTAAACATAATGGATCTTGTGTCCATTCGGTATTAGTGGGTCGTCAACCCTTTGGTCATGCCTCAATAAAATTGTTTTCATTTCATAAAACTAAGAATTGGCTTGATCTTAATAATGAGTATGTAATCAGCTTAGGAAATTAACTTAGATGTAACCCCAAATAGCATTAATATATTTCTTGCCTTTTACTTTGCTAATGCATATAGGACTTATATTAATCTAGAGTTAAAATCAAAGTGTGTTCCTTGAGAAAAGAGGGAAAAGCTAAACACCTACCTAAACTAGTATACCTTGATCTAAAGGGAAGTGAATACATCGAAGTAAGGTAGTTTTATGGATTCAATTAATTAAAGAATTTATCAATTCACTATAAATTACATGTGCAAATTACTCTTTGTTCAAAGTGCGTGCAAGAGCAAGTATGTAAATATTTGAGCAAAATAAACAAAGCAACCACACAAGAATACAATAAATTTTTTAAGTAGGAAACCCTTGCAGGGAAAAACTATGGACCTCATTTAGATGCACAAATTCATTGTGTACAAAGTAAAAGTATAAACCCAACTCCACAAGCCCTGTAGAACTCTTCAACTTGAATTAATCCTCAAGCCCTTCTTCACAATTGTGACTTTAATTTCACAAAAGTTTTCATGACTCAAATAGATAAGGCTCAATGTCTACCAATTGATGAAGTCGGAATCCTCCAAGCTTGAACTCCAACAATGATTATAGAAAGATGATGTTTTTGGTTCAATTCAAGAGGTCAAGGAATTTTTCTAAGTGAATTGAAATATGTATATTGGATTATTCTTTAGAAAATCTCCAAATAATCGCTCATTTTTTGTGCAAAGTCTCGTTAGAAATAAAATAGCCCTAGTTGGTTTATATAAGAAATAAAATTTACTTAAGATCAACTAGGTAATGTCCACCGTTCAAATGAGAAAAGTCCATGTTCGAATAGGCCTTTGTTGGTTTTCGAACGCCACATCAAACACCATCGAACAAGGTCTACTAGTCTTGAATTAAAAAAATTCGAAGGATTGGTTTGAATGAGCTTTATTAGAGACATCTCATTCGAATGCGACACCAAATAGATTCAATCAAAGCATTCTATTTTAAATTAAAATCACCTTGTCAAGCCACATTCAAACACCATTTTAAACTAGATCAATTGGAGTCCACTATTCTTTATTAAAACTGACATCAATAGATTCCATTCGAACACTAATTTGAAGTAAATCAAACTCAAACCAATGGACTTCTATTTATTCAAATATGTGAACTCCGCTCGAGCGAGCTTGACCTCTATTCGAATAGCCATTTGTCACTTAGCTATAATTAAGTTAAAACCAAATTTAACTTTATAAAACATTGGCTAAGAACATTTTAACGTTAGAAAACAATTTTAAAGCATGTTTACATTTTTTGAAGTGGATATGTGTGATCCAACATATGGTTATGATCTCTAAGTCCACTTACCATTGAAACTATGTGTAATTAGGTCTTCACTTGATCTTTAATGATACAAAAAGACCACCAACACTCAAGGCTTGAGATGACTAGACTCACATGGTCTTAAACACAACCTTACAATTGTTGATTTCATTATACGAAACATACCAACACATACTGAATTGACTCTTTGAGCTGACAAGGAGATTGTAATAAAAATATATATTCCATTTTGAGTAAGTTCAATATATATTAACAAAAACTCATGTTATATTTTATTTTATAAGGGAAATTAAGTTTTCTAAAAATTAGGTTTTTATTTGACATGTCAAAATTACATTGGTTCCATAGACTAGTAAAGAGGGTAATAATATTTTAGCTAATTATAGTGTAATATGGCCATAGTACAAGCGATAACTACTCTGCCTTGTTCTTATTGTCATGCACCATTATACTCAAAATCTTGATTAATGTTTACCTGTTGCCTTCATATGTCCATTATCATTAGGTAATAAAAGTTAACATAGTAAATAAGTATGAACATGATACTGGTGGTTCATGAGAGAAATATCCCCATATTAATGTTTATTGCCTCATCCCTGTTTTGCTCCAAAATTGTTGAACGCATAAAGAGGGTAATAAGTGTTTGTTCGCTAGGATGGAAAATCAATGTTGACTTCCTCGCTACCTTTAGATAAGAAATACCCATAATAAAAGCAGGCATTATACTCAGGTAAATCTCCACCATTAGTCATATGAGAGAAATCTTCGACAAAAAGACACTTGCCTTGAGATGTAGTCTCTCTCATTAGTGTACGGTGATCTGAAAGCACAGAAGAATCATGTTTGCTAGAACAATATGAGCCAACCACCCCACTAAGATGTATATTTTCAAGATGAAAGTAATTATAGTCTATCTCAATAAGAAAAGCTTGGCATGACGCATGATCCAGCACCCCTAAAAGCTCCTAGTAATGAGTTAAGATTTTTTTTCAAGATTCTTTTCTAAAGCCCTTATGGCATCTTTCGGGTTGTCCATGAGTGAGGGTGTAAAATAGTCCCCCACTAACTCCTTCCCAAGAAATCAAAATGATGACAAAATAAAAAATCCATGCAAACGCAAAATACACACGCATTGGGAAAGATGTAGGACAATGATGGAAACTTAGACAAAGAATTTAGAGGGCTTAGCACTTTGTTCTAGCTCCATGAAGGTAGTATGCCCCGTTAAAGGCAGAGTCACCTTAATGGTATTAGGGACAATCTTATTTTTCCCTTTTGTAGACACCTCATTTTGAGATCATTGATTATGTAAAGATTGGTTCCACCTTTTTTGGTAAGTTTCTATAATATGTCCCATCTATGGGTATTTTAGTAATTTCTATCATTTCGCTCATAGAGGGCATTTCCATCATTTTGTCCAAAGAGAGAATTTTTAAAATTTTGGTCATTTTGTCCATAGAAGACATTTTGGTCATTTCACTCATAAAGGTCATTTCCATTATTTTTTCCATAGAGGGCATTTTTGATACTTTGGTCATTTTGTCCATAGAGGGCATTTTGAAGATTTTGCCCATAGAGGGCATTTCCGTCATTATGCCTATAGAGGGCATTTTTGACATTTTGCCCATAAAAGACTTTTAGTCATTTCACCCATAAAGGGCATGTCTGTTAATTTTCTTATAGAGGGAATTTTCGATATTTTGGTCATTTTGTCCATAAAAAGCATTTTGGTCATTTCGCCCATAGAGAACATTTCCTTCATTTTACATATAGAGGCCATTTTGGCCATTTTGCCCATAGAATTCATTTTGGCCATTTCGCCTGTAGAAGGCATTTTGGTCATTTCTAGGATTTTCCTACGCTTTAAGGAGAGTTTGGTAAATACTATAAGTTTCTTACCTTCTAGGGGTATTTCTGTAATATTGATGTTATTTTGCCTTTTAGGGGGTACTTTGGTAATTATAGAATATTCCTATCTCATATAGGTTATTTTGGTCATTCATGGGCATACATGTAATTTTCATGCCATTTTACTCATATAGGGTTAATTTGATAATTTTAACCCTTAAGGACGATTTTTACTTTTTTATGCCTTAGTGACATTTTTGTAATTTCTTTGTCCTTAAATTCTCTACTAAATTAGGAGCGATATAGTAAATATGGGTTTGTCCACCAAATAGTTGCCTATTTCCCTTCCTTCCTTATCCCAAAGGGATTTGCCTAGATTTGTGCACCAAATACTTGCCTATTTTCCTCATTTTCTTATTCCAAGAGATTTTTTCTAGATTTGTGTACAAAATAATATCTATATCTAATTGCTTGCTCATTAATCATTCAATATGGGCCATTCATCTGTAGGATTTATTATGAGCCCTTGGATAAACCTCTTTACTTTTTTCCTAGAAATAAGACTCATTGGCCACCATAATTCAAGAACAAAGATAGACGGAAAAATTAAAAAGCCAAATGATGCCACAATAATTTTCTCTCTTCTCCCTCTTCCATATTTTTAAAGCCTTATTCTACACAAATAATAGTTCTAATCCATTGAAGGTTCAATCCAAGGAGTTCATGCTCAAAAACTTTTTTAATTCAACCTAATCAATCAAGTATGCTCCATAAAACCCTATTATTTTCTCTTTTTCCTAATACAATTCATCCTATCACTCTTGATAGAATAAATTAAATAAGAGAATTATGTTGTCTCTAATTCCATTATCTGAATGGATACATAGGACGCCTTGTGAGCCTAAGTTTACTCTTTCCTTTAATCTTATTTTCTTTATGTCTTTTTCTTATTTTTATTCATGTCAATCTTTACTTCTACTCATTCTTTTAGTTTATTTACTTTATTTATTCCATTTTTCTTATTCATTCATGTCATTATTATCATTATCTCTGAATGTTTACTTTTTCTCTTGTTTATATCATGGAATAGAAGTCTTGTGGATGAACACTTGAAGCCAGTTCATTCGGGCTAAGCATGATAGGTGCCTAACCCCTTCCCATCTTATACCTTAGCTCTTGGATTCAGAATTCTTTACTTTATTGTAGACTAGTTTTGCTTTACTTTATTTTAACCCATGTCAATAGGTTTAGAGTGTAAATAAGACCAAAGCGATATAATTCTTAATTTCTTTGCTATTTTTTTTTACATGTATTCTTCATGGGTTGTACCAACTTTGCTTGTTATTTAACCTAAATCAAGTTGACGACTCCTTTGTGTATTCATGTACACCCGAATCTGAAAAGAGGTCATGTTCTTCTCCCATCTAGAGGAAGCAGACTTTTAAAGTCGTGAAGGGGGGGAGGGGGTTTGATTGACACTTCTCTCCTAAATTTTTTGGTGCTTGCGCTCATACCTTTATCATTTTTTTCGCCTTAGCTGAGGGTAAGACATATTAGAAGACCCCAGAGTACTAGTATCGTAATCACTCTGGTCCTTTTTCTCATTTATCTTGGTAAGGAAGACTGAAGTCTCGTCCTTGAGCATAACTTCTGTAGTCTTCTTGGTCACCCCCTGGGCCTCCTCATGATTAAATGCTAATAGAGCTTAGATTTAAACTTTCCATAAACACTGTGCCCCCCAAGATTGGCATACCAAAGCAGTTTAGGCTAAGAATCACCTTGATTCCAAATTCTCATGCCACTCCGACTTGCTCGACTCTCTCCTTAAAGTAAGGGAATCTCCTCCTATAACTATGAGAACGGAGGTACAAACCAGGCACACCGAGGTCATAACTCAATTGGCGGGGCACTCTAAAAGGATGTATAATGCACTCTCATCTAGAACATCAGTCATAAATGAAAGAATCTAAGCCGTGGATATTATCTCTCATAAGTATGCGAATTGAGCAACATCTTCCACCCTCGTGTCCACCATTACAAGTCTCCTTAGGAAACAAGCGTAAGTTCAATTCCCTTACAAAACAAGGTGACATAAGGATGAAAAGAGAAAATCTCCTCTTTAGTATTGAACTCTATGAGCGACTTGAAAGTTCCCTTCTAGCACCAGCTGAAGGCCCTCGACTATAACCCCTTATAGAAGTTGTTGGTTTTTGGACACATGTTTGATAAGTAAGGGGCCAAGTTATCCAATTTGGAGGGTGTATACTCTAAAAAATTCTCAAACAAAAACAACTAAAGAAACAAGGTGGATGTAAAAGTAATGATATCATAACGACCCATTAACCTTCGTTGGCATTCTACTAGCGTATTCAACTAACGATATAAACAATCCAAGAAAAAGGGTACCGACTCTAACTTGTACTTTTGGGATAGCTTGATGGTCATAAAGAAGACCTTGGGATGGATATAGTTTGTTAGAGGCAATATCAACACGTACCAAGCCTACCAATAAGCTAAGTGAAAGAGAATGGATAATCACCACATTCAATGCAGATACAACTAAAAATACTTTGAAGTTATTCTGTCACCCTCCACTTCCTTTGAGTTCTCACTTTCTAAAGCCAGCATGTGAGGCTCCTCAACGGATTGATCGACATACTCTATACAATCTCTCAACTTGGATAAGAAAAAATGAACCCGCCTTATCGTCGAAGAAATAATCCCCTCTTCCATTCTTCCTTAGACAACAATGATAGGATTTGCCCGTCAACCAGGAAGAGGTCACCGACTTTAGAACCCATAATGTACAAAATACAACAATCAGATTGCAAAAGAACATATAACTTAGAAGGCATGAAGAAGTATGCAAAGGGCACTTCACACTTAAGTTAGTAAGAATAGAGAAATAGAAAAACAAAGAACAGACCGTGGATAAGTGTTTATCCACATAATGGTGGTTATACTTCTTACTGATGAACCATGAATTACATAACAATTCAGAAAAAAAGAGCATAACCCTTTTCCATTTTGTACGCCGGTTAGACAAATGTAAATAAAGTATGCCATGTTAGAAAATGAATAATTACAATCTTTAAAACTCAAAACATGCTCTGTACGAAAGACAAAAATGGCGCATTTGATGAAATGATCATGTCTCACCAAAACTTAAAGATATGTGTCCTCTCGTTACGTGCCAACTTTCCATCTTAAAAATTTTTTGACGCATATATAGCCACTTTTCCACCTAAAACTTTCACTTTTGGCTGACAAGGATGTTAGGTCATCCGTTGACATAACACCAAGCCCTTATAAAGACACTTGTCCCGACAACCTCTATCAAGATTCACAAGCATGGTGTATGTGTAAAGTGTACCACTCTTGAATTGCCACGCACCTACAATAACCTTGTGAATAAAAACCAAGTGTTATTCCACAAGCAAACTTTGAGTGGGGTACCCCTAAACCATGTTGACCATTCGTGTTGGACTTTGAAAAGTTATTCTTTCACTTCTAGATACAGTGAAGTATTCCCCGATTGTGAGCTTCGCAAAGAACCACATGACAGAAAGTCCAACGAGGACCATAATTGCTCTTCCACAATCTTAGAGAGACTCTTAGAGTTTGGTTCACGTCTATTGTATGATCGTCTTGCTATAGTCCAGATTCATGATCCTTAAGATCTTGTGGCATAGTGACTTAGATACGAGGACGCACCAAGATATCTCACACTTTATAAGTGAAGGATACTTTGGTTTTATAAAGATAAAAGATTCCAATTGGCTCTAGCTACCTAGGACTATCTTTGTCTCAAACACAAATGGGACAGGTGGCCCTTGTAATACAGATCCTACCACCCCTAGAAGTTGGCATGTACCCCATCTACTATAAATACAACAAAAAAATTAAAAATTTTACAAAAACAATTCAATATTTTTTCAACAAAGAATTTTCGTCAAAAATTCCTTGTCTTTGGACTAAAAAGTTTAAGAAATTTTTTAAATAAAAAAGTATTACACATATTTTTAATAATGCATCAAAGAACTTGTATTCCTTATGAAAGTGATAATACTGCAACATTAATAAAACAAAAAATTAAATAGAAAAAAAAATACACAACAAAAAAACCAACTGATAATATTTCTGGAATAAAGAGTTTTTTTACCCAGTTTAAATAAATAAAATATTAAACATATTTTTAATAATACATCAAAAAAAACCATGGATAAGTTTCTCTATACATTTGTTTCCTATGAGATTCAGTTTCTTAGCAAACAATCAAACTTCCATCTTCCAATGTTTATTTTAAAAAGTTTGAATTTAATTTCCAAGTTACAAAACGTGTGTTATACTAGATCCAACAAATTCCTTTTCATTTGAATTAATTAGCACCATAAGATATGCTGTTAATTATATTTTAGATGAAGAGTTAGGCCTTTGAAAGAAAACAAGCAATTAATTCAAGCAACAGTTATAATCATCACCTCCAACGCTTTATTCCCACACGAATTGGTCCTCAGCCACAAGATTCCATGTCATCACGTCCATTACTTTTTTCCCTCACAAAATGGTCCTCAGCCACAACATTTCGTTGATCTCATCATCATCGTCCCTGCTTCTCCATGCATCACAATGCCAGTGTCTTGATTTCATGGATCCTTTTATGCTGAATTCAATTTTCGGACAAAATTTTTAGAGAGGAAAAAAAAGGCTTTTTAGAGACAGTTGGAGTTTCAGAAATAATGTTTTCGAGATAGAGTGAGGTTCTAGAAAAATGGAAAGGTAGAGGGAGAACGGTGCCTGTGCTTCAACTTGAGAAAGAGGGGCCACTTTAAGAGCAAATAATAAATGAGAAAATGGTGTAATTAAGAATAAAATAATAGTGATACCTCAATACTATTGGACTGGAGATTAAATAATTTAAGAATTCAAGGATTTTTATGATTAAAATATTTATTTTTAGACCTTAATTTGTATGGACTTATTTTGAGGGATCTTCCACTAATTAATTCAAAAAACATGACTAAAAAAAGAGTTACTCACGAAATTCAAACTATATAAAAAAGACTCCAAAATATAGATGAGAGTTTTATCGACAAATCAAATTAAAATTATAATAAAGGCAAAGTATGAAAAACTTCAAATTCAGGAGGTCAATAATAAAAATTAGAAGGACATGTTAAAAAATTTTGAATAAAAAAATTTGAGGGGGGGTCAATTGTCTGTTGGACACCATGTAGCTCCGTCCCTGTCTCCTTTTATCCACGTAGGTATCACAATTTTAGCGTAACACAAATGCACTTATATGTATGTCAT
Organism: Nyssa sinensis; assembly: GCA_008638375.1. NCBI lineage: Eukaryota > Viridiplantae > Streptophyta > Magnoliopsida > Cornales > Nyssaceae > Nyssa > Nyssa sinensis. The sequence continues at coordinate 21,570,187 of CM018044.1, forward strand.
GTAACTATATAGTTTTAACCAAAAAAAATTTAAATAAATTAAAAAATACATGTGCATTACATATGTAGCAAATTATGATTAAGACATATTCAGATAATAGTAAACTCTTCCTACCGATTTTCGAGCTAAGTATTCTCTTTTAAAAAAATCCAAAACTCTTATCTCCAGCTAACATATACAAGTCTGAATTCTTATTTTCATCTAACGTATAAAACCTTTGTTCAAATTTATCATTATACTTGTTGAAATGTTAAAGAAGGTGGAAGGCAAAAGGCAATTTTTTATGTCTCAAACCCAATAAAATTCGGTCTGACTTAATTATTTAGAATCAGTTATATAAATTTTTCTTCATTTTATTTAAATATTGATATACCACAAAGTGACAGACCAATCTCCATGTGACACGTGTGACTACGAAGCTCGGACGTCCAGAGCATACTTGACCATTCAGAACATACTTGCCCCCTTCTCCTCCAAAACACACAGGCCTGAGCACCAGGCATTCAGAGCACTCTCCGGGGTTCAGAACTCATCACTGCCTTAACGCCCTAGCTAGCAAAGGATAAGGAAACAGCCTTCAATAAGGAAACTGCCACTCACAGATATCTCTCAAGCGCAGTATCCAACATGGCAACTGCCATTCTCTAATGATCGAATCCCTATATTCATGGCTCCAAATCCTAATCAACTAAGGAAATCTCTAGCCTATAAATAAAACCCTAAGGTACGCCTTTTATTTTCATGCTCATTTCTTGGCTTACATTACAGTCTTTCAATTCAGTTTTATTGACTTAAGCATCGGAGCGGCTATCGCAGGAGCCAATCCGGTGGCCCTCTAATCTTCTTTTTGTGTGTTCTTCAGGGAGCAGAGTTCGAAGTTCACATCGGCCAAAAAGTGCAGCATCAGTTTGGCGCCGTCTGTGGGAAATGACAGTCGTTCTTTTTACCAAGTGCTCTACTCACGAAAAACTCATCCTCCTTTTCACCGAAGAATCATGGCTCCCAATCTCTGACCGAGGAAGAATGCTCAAAACCCTCAACCTCACCCACCTGCCGAACGAGGAAGGGGACAAATCACTGATCCCATGCAGTAAGAGCTTGACCTAGTCAAGCAACAAAACCAGTTGATGCAAGAACAACTTCTAGCCATGTCCAGAACTCTGGCCATGCTTACTCAGAATCACGAAACAAATCCTCAAAATCCACCCGTAAATATTGCTGCTCAGAGGACACAACCCCCTATTGTCAATACGGATGGAGGACCCCACGAAGAGATGCCCGGCAATCATCTGATGTACCCCCAGGGTGCTACTCACATTAGCTGAGATCCTTAGCCTTCAACAGCCGTAGGCAGAGGAATACCAGCCTTTGTTCCAGACATCCATTATCGAAGCACCACCAGGGCTTCAACCCCGAGGGCTTTAGAAGCAAATACAACACCTCAAAAGTCTCAACCCCAAGTGGCTCCAGTTCCTCCAGCTCGAGAGCAACAAAATCCTCCTCCATCCATGAGACATGCCTATCCCATTCATATGGGAGTTGAAGCGGCAAGGCAAGATTCGCAAGAAGTCCTGCCTAGGGATCAACGAAGAGCTGAAGAAGTTGCGAACTCCATGGATCGCACTGTTGCGATGAGGGGTATTCAAGTCCCTCCAGAGCAAGATGGGCTAGCAAGGCTGCTCGGAAGGATTGCCACATCGATCACCCCTACTATAATGGTAGAGGAAAGGCCAAAGAATTTGTAGTCCCAAACTTCACCCTTTATGATGGGACTGGGGACCCCGAGGACCACCTATCCCATTACCAGCATACCATGGCCCTACACGGGGCTTCTGACGCTTTCATGTGATGCACCTTCATAACCAGCCTCAAAGGCACTGCTCTGAAGTGGTTTCATCACCTTTCACCAAACTTAATCACCAGTTTCTATGAGCTCGGAAGGCGCTTCTTCGACAAATTCATGACCAACAGAAAGCTGAGGAAGGGTCCCGAGTTCTTGTTAAACGTAAAACAAACCAAAGAGGAGCCCCTCAGAGAGTACATTGCGCGTTTCAATGCTAAATTCACTGAAATTACAGATTGTGGCTCAAGCTTCCTAGTGGCTGCTTTAACTTCTGGTCTCGCACAAGGAGGTTTCAGGGATTCACTGACAAAGAACCCTCCTGCTGACATGGCAGCCCTCATGGATCAAGCCAGGAAATACATTAATCTGGAAGAAGTAAAGAATACCTCCCAAAAGACTAAAGAAAAAGCACAAAAGGATGACCCAAAGAAGAATGGCCAGAAGAAGAATGATTAGAAGAGGGACCCTATTACAGCCAGGCACAGGGATAGAAGCCTAGAAAAAAGAATATGCCCAGAACTCCGTTTAACGCTGCCCCAAGGGGATTCACCACCTTCACTCCTTTGAATGCTTCCCTAACTCACATACTTCGGCAAGTCCGATCTCACGAAAATATAAGGTGGCCAGAGCCACTAAGAGGTGATCCCAGCTACCGAGACTAGAGCAAGTATTGTGATTCCACAAAGACCGTGGGCATAAAACAAATACATGCAAGGCCCTTTAACATGAAATCGAGTAACTTATAAGGAGAGGACAACTACAAGAATTTGTCAAGCAGGACGGCAGGTAGAACCCCCATGATGATAGGCCCCAGTAGAGGAGACTAGACCAGAGGCAGGACCAAAGACAGGAACAAAAGGAAGGACAGAATGAGCCTTAGCGGCAGAATAATCAAGTTATCTTTGTCCTCTATGCAGACACCCCGGCAACAGGGATTTCCAACAGAGCGAGAAAACGGTATGCTCCGGAGGCCAGAACTACTCCCAGCGTCCTACAGATCTCCAATGTTAAGAAGAGATTGAGACCAGTACCTGAGATCTAGTTTTCGGATTAAGACCTCGCAAGAGTACACTGTCCTCATAGTGATACCCTCGTCATCTCTCTCAAAATCTCAAACTTTGAGATCCAAAGAGTCCTAGTGGACACAGGAAGTTCTGCAAATGTTCTATTCTACGAGCCCTACAAACTGATGAGGATTGACCCCAATGACATCAAGCTCACGGCAAAAGACCACTATAACTGAATACATGGTCCTAAATGCCAAATCCCTCTACAACATCATAGTTGGGAGACCTTGGCTACACCAGATGGGAGCGGTCACCTCGACCCTCCACCAGTGCTTGAAGTATGTCCACAATAAGGCTGTCTATTCTGTTAGAGGATGCCAACCGACCTCTAAAGAGTGTCATGCTCTCGCTCTCAAAGAAAAGGCTTCTAAATAACAATTACTGCATGCTCGTAAGTGTGTGGATCTAGTTCTTTCCCACCATCATGAGTCGGAAGACTACCCTTCCAGAATTGATGAGCCATTAAGCCCTAGAGGAAGGGATAGTAGGGCTAAGCCCATAGGGGAACCCATTAAAGTACTGGTCAACTCGGAATCACAAGGGCGTTATTTGTAGATAGGTCCAGACCTGACACCTGCCAAGCAGGATGAGATGATAGAATTCTTGAAAAATAATCTCTTTGTGTTTACTTGGGAAACAAAGGATATGAAGGGCATAGATCCATACCTCATCATTCACAAATTGATGGTAGATCCCGACCATCCACCAGTGAGACAGAAAATGAGGCCACTCGCTCTAGAGTGGCACCAGGTCATCAATGAGGAGGTCCAGAGGCTGCTTGAAGCCAAGATGATACGAGAAGCATTTTACCCTGAATGGTTAGCCAACACAGCTCTGGTCAAGAAGAAAAATGGCAAGTGGAGAGTCTGTGTTGACTATATAGACCTCAACAAAGCTTGTCTCAAAGATAGCTTCTCTCTAGCAAGGATAGATCAGCTAGTCGACGCTACTGCAGGACACGAACTCATGAGCTTCATGGATGCTTACTCTGGGTATAACCAGATTCAAATGTACCCTCCAAACAAGGAAAAAACAACATTCATAACCGAGCGAGGTCTCTATTGTTATAGAGTGATGTCGTTCGGCTTAAAGAATGCTGGGGCAACATATCAGCGACTGGTCAACAAGATGTTCGGTCCTCTGATCGGCATTACCATGGAAGTTTACATTGATGACATGTTGGTTAAGAGCCTACAAAAAAGCGGCCATTTCCAACACTTAGCTTAGACGTTCGACATTCTAAAGCAATATAAGGTGAAACTGAATCCCTCAAAATGCACCTTTGGAGTGACAAAGGGAAAGTTCTTGGGATACATTGTCTCCTAGAGGGGCATAGAAGCAGACCCCACTCAAATTAGGGCTTTGATTGGGCTGGAGTTGCCGAAGATCAAAAAAGACATTCAGGCTTTGAATGGTAGAATTGCAGCTCTGAGCAGGTTTATCTCCAAATCCACTGATCGTTGCCTGCCGTTCTTTAAAGCCTTGAAGGGCAACAGAGCTCTACAATGGACAGAAGAGTGTGAAAAGGCCTTTCAAAAGCTGAAGGAATACCTAACTTTGCCTGAACTCTTATCAAAGCCAGTCCATGGAGAGAAGCTCCTTCTCTATCTAGCAGTCTCCAAAAATGCTGTCAGTTCTGTACTGGTCAGACAGCACGGGGGGTCTAGAAGCCTATATTTTATGTTAACAGGGCATTATTAGACACAGAGAAAAGATATCCTGAGATTAAAAAGCTGGCCTATGCACTAATAATATCTGCCCGGAAGCTCCGGCCTTACTTCCAAGCGCATTTTATCGAAATTCCAACTGCTTACCCCTTGAAGTCAGTTCTGAGGAAGCCTGAGGTCTCAGGGCGGTTGGTTAAGTGGTCAGTGGAGTTAGGGGAATTTGACATATCCTATGTTCCACGGATCTCTATCAAAGGGCAAGCCTTAGCTGATTCTGTTGCTGAGTTCACCCCAGAACTACAAGACAAGGCACAGTTTTGTGAAAGCTTGGGAACATGGCAGCTTTACACTGACAGATCATCCACAAACCATAGGTTCTGGTATAGGTTTGGTATTACAATCCCCCGACGGGCTTATAGCAGAAAAGGCAGTCAACTTAGGGTTCTGAGCCTCCAACAATGAAGCAGATACAAAACCCTTATCCTCGGGATGAAGTTAGCACTGGAATACGAGGCTCAGAACCTCGAAGTCTTCTCTAATTCCCAATTAGTGGTAAGCCAAGTTTTAGGAGAGTTTTCCATCAAAGATGACAAGATGCTTCGGTATTCAGAACTTGTTAAATCGTTGAAACGCTCTTTCCAAACATTCTCTATTCAAAAAATAGAAAGAAGCCAGAACTGCAAAGCTGATTCTTTGGCAGGCATGGTATCTCACTTGAAGTCAGAGGGAGATTCTACGCTAAAGATCTCTCATCAAACAAAACCAAGCATAGAGGAGGTCCAAGTCGTCCAAGCTACTGAACAACCCTAGAACTGGGTGACTCCCATCCTCCAATACCTGGAACGAGGGATCCTCCTAGAGGATAAGAACTAGGCCAAAAGGATCTGAATTAGGGCAGCTCGGTACCTGGTCTTGAGTGGGAAACTTTACAGAAGATCTTATTCTCAACCCCTGCTGTGGTGTTTAAATCTAGAAGAATCTCAGTATGTCCTGGCAGAAATACACAAAGGGATTTGTGGAAATTATAATGGGGGTAGAACCATAGCCCATCGAGCTTGACACAGGGCTATTATTAGCCTAGTATGCTAAGGCAGGCTAAGCAGTACGTCCAGAAGTGTGACAAATATCAAAGGTTTGCTCCTTACCAACACCAATCCCACCATGAGCTCATTCCTATTACCAGCCCATGGCCCTTTGTTTAGTGGGGGATGGACATCATAGGCCCATTGCCTAAGGCTGCACCAAACAGGAAATATCTTCTAGTGGCCATTGACTATTTCTCTAAATGGGCAGAAAAAAAGCCTCTAACACACATTACTGAGAAAGAAGTTAAGAGTTTCACCTAGAAGAATATAGTTTGCGGGTTCGGCATACCACGTGTGATCGTCTCAGATAACGGTACACAATTTTCTGGTAAAATTTTCAAGAAATTATGCCAAGACCTGCATATCAATCAACAGTTTTCCTCTCTTGGTCATCCCTAAGCCAACGGGCAAGCAGAGGTCACCAATCGAACAATCATTGATGCTCTTAAGAAGAGGTTGGAAAAGGCCAAGGGAAGGTGGGTCGAAGAACTCCCTAGAGTACTTTGGGCCTACAGAACAACTAGAAGAATGCCAATCTCTGAAACTCCCTTTTCGTTTGCCTACAGTACCAAAGCAGTGATCCTTGTTGAGATCGGTATGCCTACTCTAAGGACTGAAACTTTCAACCAAGAAGCCAATGATCAGCAGCTTGCAGAACACTTAGACTTACTCGAGAAAAAAAAGGGATCAAGCCAGGATTAGGATGGAAGTATATCAGCATAGGATGGCCAACAATTCCAAATTGGGGCTAAAACCCATCAGCTTTCAAATTGAAGATCTCGTCCTCAAAAGGGTGTTTCCAAACACTAAGGATCCCACTATGGGAAAGTTATCACCTAATTGGGAGGGCCCTTACAGAGTAACAAAGATTGCTAGACCTATCACTTATTGGCTAGAAGACATGGTTGGGAAACTTGTTCCCAAGCCTTGGGACATAGAACGCTTACGGAAGTATTATCAATAAAGACCTTTTTCTTTAAAATGTTTCCATCTTAATGTACAGACCTTTAAGTCTGGTCCATCTTAATGTATAGACCCGTAGGTTTGGTCCATCTTAATGTACCAACCCTTAGGTCTGGTCCATCTTAATGTACAAACCCTTGAGTCTGGTCCATTTTAATATACAGACCCTTAAGTCTAGTCCATCTTAATGTATAGACCCTTAGGTCTGGTCCATCTTAATGTACACACCTTTAAGTCTGGTCCATCTTAATGTACAGACCCTTGAGTCTAGTCCATCTCAATGTACAGACCCTTGAGTCTGGTCCATCTCAATGTACAGACCTTTGGGTCTGGTCCATCTCAATGTACAGACCCTTAGGTCTAGTCCATCTTAATGTACAGACCCTTGAGTCTGGTCCATCTTAATGTATAGACTATTAGGTCTGGTCCATCTTAATGTACAGACCCTTAGGTCTGGTCCATTTTAATGCACAGATACCCAGGTCTGGTCCGTCTTATTGACCCTTAAAAGCATTATACCCAGTACAAGCCCTTTAGGTTTGGTCCGTCTCAATAAACTTGCTCGGTTACTTCCCAAACTGAAAACAAAAATTTGACTCAACTATTTAGCTATGTGGTTATGAACGTTTTTTTTTGTCAGATGCCAATTCTGGCCAACTGTTATGAATCTTCTTAAGTTCTTATCAGTAAGTTCTGATCCTAGAGGTCTGACTATCGTAGATTTGTTCAATTACTATCCAGTAATTATTAGTCCAATTGTTATCACAAGTCATTTTGCTCAGCAATTAAGCCCTGGACGGTTTGCTTTAACAAGGCCTATTGATCAACTTATTCAGTACAAGTTCTGATTCGAATTCCTCCAATTTCGTGTTCAGAGTTGCTCAAGTTATTACAAGTTGCTTTATTCAGAAGGTTGCTTCTTAGGACTGATCTGAAAGGCAAAAAGCTCTTGATAAGCTTTGTTTACGTTAATTACAAAGTTTAAAGGGTTGAGCTCATTCTTATATCGAAAAGTAAGAAATAACTTAGGACAGTGCTGAATCAACTTAACATCCACTCAAAATTCACAAGTGTTATAGAACGAAAGGGCAAAGACACTGAAAGATCTGAAGAAAAGTTAGTTCCATTGATAAATATGTTTGTGTACATTGGAATTCAAAAATAAAATAGAAAGTTACATAAAAGAAATCCTAAGCTTAGTCAGTGGGGGCAGGCCCTTCTGTTGAGGGAAGTTTAAAAGAGGTGGCCTCGGCTTCTTTGCTCGGAACAGCAGCATCAAAAGGAGCAGCTCCAGGACCCACAATCGATGATAAGTCAAAATCTGAAAACTTAGTAAGAAACTTGGATCGGAAGTTGTCAAAACCAAATTGGATCAGCTCGTTACCCATTTTTTCAACTTCTTCCCTCATCTCTGCCTCGGTTTCATTTTTGGCATGATCAACTACGTCCTAAAGCTTCTGATCATAAGCATATCGAAGATCGTGCATCTCCTTCCAAAATCTTTCTACCTCCCGAGCATGAAGATCCCTCTCAGATTCCAGAACGGCCAAGGAATTATTGGCATCTTTCAGCTTCTCTTTAGCAGCATGAGCTGCAGACTGAGCCGTCCCAAGCTACAGCCTAACCTCGTCCAATTCAGTTTGAAGTTTGTCAATTTCTTCTGAATTTGGAGAAGTATCTGTCAGAGCTACAAGAGTGTGCATTGACTGAAGGATACAAAACAAAAAAGTCAGTAATCATGAAAAAAAAAGGAAGAAAAGAGAAGAAAAATCATAAGTTACCTTGATCTGGAAGGAGGCAAGCTCAGCCAATAACTTCTTCGGCTTCTGACCCTTGAACTTCAGAGGGCCCTTATCCCAAAACTGCTTCAGGGCCTTTTTCGCGGCTTGATAGCCGATTTCATCAGAAGCTTTGGACGGCTTCCCCTTGCCTGTCCGACTTACTAGGGCAAGAGGAACCATCAATATTGGGATGGGAGCCTGAGCCTCCCTCTCGCCCTTAGAAGGAGTATGTTTGGGAGAACTGGAGATAAACCTCTTCCTTTTCACTTAAAGGGGAGGCTCAGGCTCAATTTGGGAAGAAGCCTCCCCCACCGATTGTGGCTCTAGCTCTGAAGTCCACTTCATCATCAGCTTTTTCTCAAGCTCCTCAGTACGGGCTTTAGCAGCCATCATACTCTCTAGGGTAACGATGATGGTATGAGCTTGGTTAGAGGTCTAGAGGAGCTGACGGTACTGGTCTTGAAGGTCGGTGATAAAAATGGACCTCTTCTAGGCACCCTTAACTGCACAAAAAAAAAAAAAAAAACATAAGAATGAAGATTAGTTGAAGCAGTTCGGAAGCCAAAGCACAAAATAGAGCTAAAGCAATTACAAGAAAATTAGGTCTCACCTTTAAACCTCGTACTTCGGGGGAATGTTGAAATATGATCCTGGAAGTCTTCATGCTCCCATCCTCCTCTAATGAAGAAATACCACTTATTCCAAGTCTTATTGGAAGAAGGTACAGAGGAAAGGGGTCTGAACCCCCTATCAAAAGACATGTAATAGAGGCTCTCCGACCTCATGTATTTCAGATCCATATTACTACGGATCAAGTCAAGGGATACATCTACATTATTCTGGTGCCCTAACACTATAAAACCTAGAAGATGCCACCAACTGTTCAAGTTAAGGTTGGTAGGGTAGACATCAAACCAATTAAAAAATTGCCTAACCAGGTCAGGAAGAGGGAGTGTTAATCCCATTTCAAACCAAGCAAGGTAAACACAGATTTCACCCTCTTTAATATTATGTGGGCGATCTAGGGTGCTTGGAACCCTAAAGGTAACGTTTGAGGGGAGATTGTATTTTCCCCATAATTCCTCTAACATGCCTTTAGTGATGGCACTCTCCCCTTCTTCCTTTTGAGCGGGTCGACCAGAGGCCTCTCCAACCCTATTTCGGGGTTCCAAGAATGCGTCTACTATCCTAACCTCCGAACTAGAGGGAGATCCTATTGACCTATTTCCAGTACCACTGGAGGAATGACTATCTATGGCTTGGACATGGGACGGCACAGTCATCCCCGAAGAACTTCCTGTGCTGTCACTAGAACTAGAGGAAGAAGAGGTCGACATTACCAAGGAAAGAAAAAAGAGGGAAAATAGGAAAGCACGAAAAATAAAGAGAGACTAACCAGACCTGAAGTCAGACATAAATGGAGCTTCAAACAAAAGGCACTCCTCACGATTCTCCAAAGGCTCTGGTTCGACAATGGCAGAATTGCGTCATCCTTTTCAAATATAGTGAAAATGGTAAGGAAAAGGTCACACTAAGTCCTTTCCCCCCTATTTATATATGTTTACAAAGTGTGGGCCACCAAGCCGAACCTGCCATGACGGTAGTGTGCAATAATGGCTTCGAAAGCCTAACCATCGGTTGCACAATAAATGACACACCAACAGTCACCTTAAAAAACGAACAGACAGGACGCATGGCTTTCCAAAAGCACGTAGCCCTAGTTACTCGTTAAGTTCGAACTAGGGCTTAGGGGGGAGTTACTGATATACCACAAAGTGATAGACCAATCCCCATGTGACACATGTGACTATGAAGCTCGGACGTCGAGAGCATACTCGACCATTCAGAACATACTTGCCCCCTTCTCCTCCAGAACACACAGGCCTAAGCACCAGGCCTTCAGAGCACTCTCTGGGGTTCAGAACTCATCACCGTCTTAACACCCTATCGAGCAAAGGATAAGGAAACAGTCTTCAATAAGGAAACTGCCACGCACAGATATCTCTCAAGCGCAGTATCCAACATGAAAACTGCCATTCTCTGATGATCGAATTCCTATATTCATGGCTCCAAATCCTAATCAACTAAGGAAATCTCTAGCCTATAAATAAAACTCTAAGGTACGCCTTTTATTTTCATGCTCATTATTTGGCTTACATTACAGTCTTTCAATTCAGTTTTATTGACTTAAGTATCGGAGCGGCTACCGTCGGAGCCAATCCGGTGGCCCTCTGATCTTCTTTTTTAGTGTTCTTCAAGGAGCAGAGTTCGGAGTTCACATCGGCCAAAAAGTGCAGCATCAAATATTATAAAATTTGTGCATAACAGGTTGATTGTAATATTAGATATGTATACATAAATTTATACTAATAAGAATTAAACTTTTAATACCAACCGATCCACATAATACCAAGAATTATTTTTAGTGTTTCAAGTTAAACGTGTACGGCCCTATTTAAGAAGTGTAAATGTATATTTTTTATGTAATTGTTATGAGTTTGATTCTCCTTCTCAATCATCAGTAAATATAAGGAGGACAAGTGGGCCGAAAAATTTTGATATATTGTATTTTTTTACTACAAATTTGGCTTCTCATAACTAAAATTTTTAGATCCGTCAATACTTCCTACATCCTTGTATCAAAAATAAAAAATTATACGTATGTAGGCCCACATTTGGGTATTTGAAAGGAATTATGACTCTTCTGTGGGCCATGAGGCTATGAAAAATTTATTGATAATATTATTCTAAGTTTTAACTAATGTAAGAAAGAGTGATTTTAATTATTGAACAAGTTATGAATTATGTTTTTATTTATCTCAATCACTTTAATTCACTTTCTAGGTGATTAAATGATTAAAATATTCTATGTCGTATAAGAGCGAAATGAGAATAGCCTAAACCGTGAAAATGGAGTTGTGGAAGAGCAATACAAGTGTCGTGTTGCTAGGCCTAATTAAACTAGGACTTGACATGCCATTAAACTTACAATAATATTATCCAAATCTTATTTGAGAACTCACTTTGCGTTTCTTATTCTACCTTCACCATATATATATATATATATATATATATTAAATAATTAATAAAAAATATGTTTTATTATTATTTTTATATAACATTTACCAAATACTTTATTAACAAACTTATTATATCAGAATCAATTCTTCAAAAATTTGAAGTAATTCAAAAAAGTCTACAATGGATTACATTTAGTTACCCAAGACTAAAAAATAAGATAGAGTAAATTAAAAATAAAATAATATTTTCACCCAAAAAAAATAAAATAAAATAAAATTTTGGTCACTAATTATAGAGAGACTTCAATTGCTATCCATTTGTTATAGTTTGAAAGAAGTGCCTAATTATTTTATTTGAGTAGTGACCTCAATGACAGCCTGATTGCCATTTTCAGTAGCTAATCAAGGGAGGTCTAATCCTGGTATAAACAAGTGCCCAATATTTTATTTAAATACTTTTTTAGTACAAGTACTAATTCCAGTACAATTAGCTCTATAATTATCAATTAATAAAATCATAAAGTTTTGTTAATTATAATTAGACAATTTTTTTTTAACTCCATCATAAAAATTTAGAAAAGTGCATGTATTTTTAACAATATTTTCGGTGCTTTTATGGACATTATTATTACTTTTACATCTACTAACTCTATTAACGGCAAAAGAAAATCTCAACATCCCTCAAATTAACTTCTTAAGTAAAATGTTTGTGGGACAAGTAAATTATTTATATTTAATTAATCAAACTTTTTAACAGAACAAATACGATACGTGTCAAAATATTATTAAAATGTATTCTTGGTAGAAGTATATTAAGATTATTGTTTGAATTCTTTTTACGTTGATGGTTGAATCTAGAATTTAAAGAATGAATTTGACTATCATAAAGATGGAGATTTAGTCTGATGCACGTAAATTAGACTTAAATATCCCTTAATCGATCCATAAAAAAAAAAAGTTTATTACTAATATACTTCTAACACTTCTATTCAAGTCTTGCATATATATATATATATATATATATATACATACATATATATATTAATAATTATTAAATTAAAATTATGAATTATTCAACGTAAAATCAAGTTCATTATTTTAAATTAAAACTAATAAAGTATCATGTATTAGTTATTAAAATGTGTGAACCACGGGTATATATCTATTGTGTTTTTCTATCATTTTTATTTTTTTCTTTTTTTTTTTTTAATGGCTTAAATGCACAATGATATAATTCATTCCTTATTCATTAGCGATGTTGGAGTTTGGAATCTAATAATCATTCTCGAGGACATTTTAGGATCATATTTAGTATGAACAAATACATATAAATGAATATTTATTCAAACTGACTATGATGCTCACAAAATGAGATTACCAAAACATAAGAATAATATGCTATTCCTATATGATGATTGACTTACAAGAAAAGGTTTATTTCATTTTTAAATATTAGATGAAAATATTACATTATAAAATATTAGATAATGTAATAGAGCTTAGATTTATTACATTATCTAAGCTCTTCCTTGAGCATGTATTACTGAAGTCTCGTCCTTGAGCATAACTTCTGTAGTCTTCTTGGTCACCTGCTGGGCCTCCTCATGATTAAATGCTAATAGAGCTTAGATTTAAGCTTTCCATAAACACTGTGCCTCCCAAGATTGGCATACCAAAGCAGTTTGGGCTAAGAATCACCTTGATTCCAAATTCTCATGCCACTCTGACTTGCTCGACTCTCTCCTTAAAGTAAGGGAATCTCCTCCTATAACTATGAGAACGGAGGTACAAACCAGGCACACCGAGGTCATAACTCAATTGGCGGGGCACTCTAAAAGGATGTATAATGCACTCCCATCTAGAACATCAGTCATGAATGAAAGAATCTAAGCCGTGGATATTATCTCTCATAAGTATGCGAACTGAGCAACATCTTCCACCCTCGTGTCCACCATTAGAGTCTTCTTAGGAAACAAGCGTAAGTTCAATTCCCTTACGAAACAAGGTGACATAAGGATGAAAAGAGAAAATCGCCTCTTTAGTATTGAACTCTATGAGCGACTTGAAAGTTCCCTTCTAGCACCAGCTGAAGGCCCTCGACTATAACCCCTTATAGAAGCTGCTGGTTTTTGGACACATGTTTGGTAGGTAAGGGGCCAAGTTATCCAATTTGGAGGGTGCATACTCTAAAAAGTTCTCAAACAAAAACAACTAAAGAAACAAGGTGGATGTAAAAGTAATGATATCATAACGACCCATTAACCTTCGTTGGCATTCTACTAGCGTATTCAACTAACGATATAAACAATCCAAGAAAAAGGGTACCAACGCTAACTTGTACTTTTGGGATAACTTGATGATCATGAAGAAGACCTTGGGATTGATATAGTTTGTTAGAGGCAATATCAACACATACCAAACCTACCAATAAGCTAAGTGAAAGAGAATGGATAATCACCACATTCAATGCAAATACAACTGAAAATACTTTGAAGTTACTTTGTCACCCTCCACTTCCTTTGAGTTCTCACTTTCTAAAGCCAGCATATGAGGCTCCTCAACGAATTGATCAACATACTCTATACAATCTCTCAACTTGGATAAAAAAAAATGAACCCGCCTTACCGTCGAAGAAAGAATCCCCTCTTCCATTCTTCCTTAGACAACAATGATAGGATTTGTAACCAGGAAGAGGTCACCAACTTTAGAACCCATAATGTACAAAATACAACAATCAGATTGCAAAAGAACATATAACTTAGAAGGCATGAAGAAGTATGCAAAGGGTTCTTAAAGCACTTCACACTTAAGTTAGTAAGAATAGAGAAATAGAAAAACAAAGAACAGACCGTGGATAAGTATTTATCCACATAATGGTGGTTATACTTCTTGCTGATGAACCATGAATTACATAACAATTCAGAAAAAAGGAGCACAACCTTTTCCATTTTGTACACCGGTTAGACAAATGTAAATAAAGTATGCCATGTTAGAAAGTGAATAATTACAATCTTTAAAACTCAAAACATGCTCTGTACGAAAGACAAAAATGGCGCATTTGATGAAATGATCATGTCTCACCAAAACTTAAAGATATGTGTCCTCTCTTTACGTGCCAACTTTCCATCTTAAAAATTTTGTGACACATATATAGCCACTTTTCCACCTAGAACTTTCACTTTTGGCTAACACGGATGTTAGGTCATCCGTTGACATAACACCAAGCCCTTATAAAGACACTTGTCCTGACAACCTCTATCAAGATTCACAAGCATGGTGTATGTGTAAAGTGTACCACTCTTGAATTGCCACGCACCTACAATAACCTTGTGAATAAAAACCAAGTGTTATTCCACAAGCAAACTTTGAGTGGGGTACCCCTAAACCATGTTGACCATTCGTGTTGGACTTTGAAAAGTTATTCTTTGACTTCTAGATACAGTGAAGTATTCCTTGATTGTGAGCTTCGCAAAGAACCACATGACAGAAAATCCAACGAGGACCATAATTGCTCTTCCACAATCTTAGAGAGACTCTTAAGAGTTTGGTTCACGTCTATTGTATGATCGTCTTGCTATAGTCTAGATTCATGATCCTTAAGATCTTGTGGCATAGTGACTTAGATACGAGGACGCACCAAGATATCTCACACTTTATAAGTGAAGGATACTTTGGTTTTATAAAGATAAAAGATTCCAATTGGCTCTAGCTACCTAGAACTATCTTTGTCACAAATACAAATGGGCCATGTGGCCCTTGTAATACAGATCCTACCACCCCTAGAAGTTGGCATGTACCCCATCTACTATAAATACAAGGCCAAATTTATCGAACAATAATAAAGGCCAACTACCATCAGTTCTCATCAATATCTAAAAAATGATATTCTAAATCTTCGCTTTATGTCATTAGCTTATGATATCTCATGGAAGATTCATTAAGATCCCAACCTTTTTCACTAAATCTCTATTTTTAGATTGCTCATCTCTTCTTCCTTCACCATTCTATTTGGTGGCCCATTGCATTATCTAGAATGTATTTATTGCTCCCTATAAGAATCACACAATCTGCTCAAACAGTCATGAGACTTGACCCATCCTCACCTCGTAACCATCTACAAAATTTTATATTCATTTTTTATTTTAGAATGTTGTTATTTTCGCAGACAAGATCTTCCCTGTTACAATAATGGATTTCTTGAATGTGTGAAACTGTTGTAAAACTTAGACAAGTAGACTCTGAAAATAATTATTATTTTATTTTATTAAGAATAATATAAATTATCACAGGGTTTTACTCGTGTCATCATATAACAATGACCAAAAAAATAAATAAATAAAAATATATTGAAAAAAATTGATGTCATTACAAATCCATGAAGGCTCATGTTTTTATATCCCTTGTCTTCCTTTTTATTTTTATTTTAAAAGTCTACTTTTAATTAACGTATTTAGTTGACAAAAGTCATGAAACCTAAACCATATAAGTGTAATCGTCATTAAAAAAGAAAGGGATGCTTTATTTGAACTAGTATTAATTAATATTATTGACTCATGGAATAAACAAATGAAAATGAAGTTGTAACCATTATTTTATTTTGACTTTGGGATCAGCCGATGCTTATCAGTTTAGATTTACCAATAAAATTTGGACAGTGGATTCATTAAAATGATTAAAAAAAGTGTAGTGGTTAGCTCCAATCGAGGTCAGGGGGAGCCAAGAATTTGTTCGAGGGGGCAAAATTTAATTTTGATGTTTAAAAATAAATTTTAATATTAAAGAAGTAAAAAATTAATATTAATTAATAAATCTTTTTGATAAATAATCAAATTTATTGATATGAAAAAATTTTCAAACTAGGTAAAAAAATAAAGAGATTCAGTAGGTCCCTCATAAAATATTTAATTAACTTAAGATCCAACCCAAAATACATTAACCCAAAAAGTGGAAATTTGGTGACAAAAACCATGGAGGAAACATCTTCTTTCTACCCTAATCGGCTTCAGCGATGACATGTCATCATTTTTTGTTCGTGAAACTTTAAAATTAATTAACTTATAATATATAAGTCCGTCTTGTATAAAAATTATATATTTGGACTTTAAAAAAAGAGATCTATCAAACAAGATCTGTATTGTATAAAAAATTATATCAAACAAATTCGTGTTTTTTTGATAGAGAATTCTCTGTCCTTAGAACCAAGACAGAAAACTTTGAGAAATTTTTTCAACAAAAATAATATTACACATTTTTTAACAATGCATTAAATAATTTTTATTCCTTAGGAAAGTGGTAATACTCTAACATTGATAAAACAATAAAAATAAATAAATTAAAAAGTTTACAAAAAAAAATTCAGTATTTTTTCAACAAAGAATTTTCGATTCTTTGTCGAAAATTCTTCAGTCTTTGGACTGAGAAATTTCTTAAATAAAAAAAGTATTATACATGTTTAATAATGCATCAAACAACTTTTGTTCCTTATGAAAGTAGTAATACTGCAACATTAATAAAACAAAAAAATTAGATAGAAAAAAAAATACACAACAAAAAAAAATCAACTGATAATATTTCTCGGATAGAGAGTTTTTTTTATCCAGTTTAAATAAAAAAATCATTAAACATATTTTTAATAATACATAAAAAAAAAAAATCATGGATAAGTTTCTCTATACATTTGTTTTCTATGAGATTCATTTTCTGAGCAAACAATCAAACTTCCATCTTCTAATGCTTATTCTAAAAAGTTTGAATTTAATTTCCAAGTCACAAAACGTGTGTTATACTAGATCCAACAAATTCCTTTTCATTTGAATTAATTAGCACCATAAGATATTGCTGTTATTTATATTTTAGATGAAGAGTTAGGCCTTTGAAACAAAACAAGCAATTAATTCAAGCAACAGTTATAATCATCACCTCCAATGCTTTATTCCCACATGAATTGGCCCTCAGCCACAAGATTCCATGTCATCACGTCCATTACTTTTTTCCCTCACAAAATGTTCCTCAGCCACAAGATTCCATGTCATCACGTCCATTACTTTTTTCCCTCACAAAATGTTCCTCGGCCACAACATTTCGTTGATCTCATCATCATCGTCCCTGCTTCTCCATGCATCACAATGCCAGTGTCTTGATTTCATGGATCCTTTTATGCCGAATTCAATTTTCGGACAAAATTTTTAGAGAGGAAAAAAAGGCTTTTTAGAGAGAGTTGAAGTTTCAGAAATAATGTTTTCGAGATAGAGCGAGGTTCTAGAAAAATGGAAGGGGTAGAGGGAGAACGGTGTCTGTGCTTCAACTTGAGAAAGAGGGGCGACTTTGAGGGCAAATAATAAATGAGAATGTGGGAGTAATTTTGTTATTAAGAATAAAATAATAGTGACACCTTAACACTATTGGACTGGAGACTACACAATTTAAGAATTCAAGAATTTTTGGGATTAATATGTTTATCCTTAGACCTTATCTTGTATGGACTTATTTTGAAGGACTCTTCACTAATTAATTCAAAAAATATGACCAAAAAAAGAGCTTACTCTCGAAATTCAAACTATATAAAAAAGACTCCAACAAATAGATGAGAGTTTTATCGAGAGTTCAAATTGAAATTATAATAAGGACAAAGTATGAAAAACTTCAAATTCATGAGGTCAATAATAAAAATTAGGACATGTTAGAAATTTTTTGAACAAAAACATTTGAGGGGATCAATTGTCTACTAGACACCATGTTGCTTCATCCCTGTTTCTTCCTATCCACGTAGGTATCACAATTTTAGCGTAGCACATACACACTTATATGTATATCATGTAACTATATAGTTTTAACAACAAAAAAAATTTAAATAAATCAAAAAGTACACGTGCATTACTAAAATTGTGATTAAGACACATATTCAGATAATAGTAAACTCTTCCTACCGAGTTTCGAGCTATGTATTCTCTTTAAAAAGAAATCCAAAACTCTTATCTCCATCTAACATATACAAGTCTGAATTGTTATTTTCATCTAACGTATAAAACCTTTGTTCAAATTTATCATTATACTTGTTGACATGTTAAAGAAGGTGGAAGGCAAAATGCAATTTTTTATGTCTCAAACCCAATAGAATTCGGTCTGACTTAATTATTTAGAATCATTTATATAAATATTTCTTTATTTTATTTAAATATTATAAAATTTGTGCATAACAGGCTGATTGTAATATTAGATATGTATATATAAATTTATACTAATAAGAATTGAACTTTTAATACCAACAATCCATATAATACCAAGAATTGTTTTTAGTGTTTCAAGTTAAACGCGTACGGTCCTATTTAAGTAGTGTAAATGTATATTTTTTTATGTAATTGTTGTAAGTTTAATTCTCCTTCTCAATCATCAGTAAATATAAGAAGGACAAGTGGGCCGAAAATTTTTGAAATATTGTATTTTTTACTACAAATTTGGTTTTTCATAACGAAAATTTTTATATCCGTCAGTACTCCCTTACATTGTTGTATCAAAAATAAAAAATTATATGTATGTAGGCCCACATATGGGTATTTGAAAGGAATTATGACTCTTCTGTGGGCCATGAGGCTATGAAAAATTTATTGATAATATTATTCTAAGTTTTAACTTATATAACAAAGAGTGCTTTTAAACATTGAATAACTTAGGAATTATGTTTTCATTTATCTCAATCACTTGAATTCATTTTCTAGGTGATTAAATGATTAAAATGTTCTATGTTGTATAAGAGCGAAATGGGAATAGCCTAAACCGTAAAAACGGGGTTGTGGAAGAGTAATACAAGCAGTTGTGTTGCTAGGCGAAGCGGTGGACCCGCATAAGCGGTGGAGCATCTAGTTTAATTCGATGCCAAACGAAAAACCTTATCAGGACTTGACATGCCATTAAACTTACAATAATATTATCCAAATCTTATTTGAGAACACTCTTTGCATTTCTTATTCTACCTTCACCATATATATATATGTATTAAATAATTAATAAAAAATATGCTTTATTATTATTTTTATATAACATTTACCAAATACTTTATTAACAAACTTATTATATCAGAATCAATTCTTCAAAAATTTGAAGTAATTCAAAAAAGTCTACAATGGATTACATTTAGTTACCCAAGACTAAAAAATAAGATAGAGTAAATTAAAAATAAAATAATATTTTCACCCAAAAAAATAAAATTTTGGTCACTAATTATAGAGAGACTTCAACTGCTATCCATTTGTTATAGTTTGAAAGAAGTGCCTAATTATTTTATTTGAGTAGTGACCTCAATGACAGCTTGATTGCCATTTTCAGTAGCTAATCAAGGGAGGTCTAATCCTGGTGTAAACAAGTGCCTAATATTTTATTTAAATACTTTTTTAGTACAAGTACTAATTCCAGTACAATTAGCTCTATAATTATCAATTAATAAAATCATAAAGTTTTGTTAATTATGATTAGACAATTTTTTTTTAACTCCTCCATAAAAATTTAGAAAAGTGCATGTATTTTTAACAATATTTTCAGTGCTTTTATCGACATTATTATTACTTTTACATCTACTAACTCTAGTAAACATCCCTCAAATTAATTTCTTAAGTAAAATGTTTGTGGGGACAAGTAAATTATTTATATTTAATTAATCAAACTTTTTAATAGAACAAATACGATACGTGTCAAAATATTATTAAAATGTATTCTTGGTAGAAGTATATTAAGATTATTGTTTGAATTCTTTTTACGTCGATGGTTGAATCTAGAATTTAAAGAATGAATCTGACTGTCATAAAGATGAAGATTTAGTCTGATACACGTAAATTAAACTTAAATACTTCTTAATCGATCCATTAAACAAAGTTTATTACTCATATACTTCTAACACTTCTATTCAAGTCTTACATATATATATATATACACATACATACATATATTAATAATTATTAAATTAAAATTATGAATTATTCAACGTAGAATCAAGTTCATTATTTTAAATTAAAACTAATAAGTATCATGTATTAGTTATTAAAATATGCGAACCACGGGTATATATCTATTGTGTTATCAAAGTTCAACCTTCTATCATTTTTATTTTTTGCTTTTTTTTTTTAATGGCTTAAATGCACAATGATATAATTCATTCCTTATTCATTAGCCATGTTGGAGTTTGGAATCTAATAATCATTCTCGAGGACATTTTAGGATCATATTTAGTATGAACAAATACATATAAATGAATATTTATTCAAACTGACTATGACTTTCACAAAATGAGATTACCAAAACATAAGAATAATATGCTATTCCTATATGATTGACTTACAAGAAAAGGTTTATTTCATTTTTAAATATTAGATGAAAATATTACATTATAAAATATTAGATAAAATATATTATTTTTTTATAAAAATATTTTAAATTTATTTTTTGAAATTTTAGTTGGATTTTTTAGATTTAGATAGGAGCAAAATAATCATTATGAATAAAATATATATGAATCAATTAAAAATAATATAATTAACCTACATTTACAAGGATATTTTAAAATATTTAGCACAAACTTATATCAATTGTAATATTTAAATGAAATGCTTAAAAAAATTAATAAATTGTTTATGAATATTTAACAAAAAAAAACGATAAATTAAATTAACCTTTTTCTGAAATTGTTGACAATTACACTGACATTTCATATTTTACCTGGCATTCTATCAATACTTCATTTAGTCATTTTTTTAAATGACAGAACTGCTCATTTCATATTTGTTTAAGTATTTTTTTAATCTTGACCATTTTTTAAAATTTTATATAAAAGTAAATTTAAAGTTTATTTAATATTTATTTGAAAATCAAAAAAATATTAAAAAAATTTAAAAATATTTTTATCATTTTGAATAAAAAAATTGATTGAAGAAAGATATTTGATAAGTTATCAAGTAAATGAGAAAGATTATTGTAATTTTAAAAATTTAAATAAAAATTTTAAACTTAGTCTTGTGTAATTTATTAAAATTAAAAATTAAATTGAGATGATATTTCCACATTAACTGCACGTGGCAAAAAAGTATCACAACCGGTCCCACCTGAATTTCCTCGCCTACCGTTCGCTTAAATTTTGCTCAGGGAATCCGACAGAGTCAACAAGAGCTCAGAGCATCCCACGGAGCTGTCAATATTACGTTAGCCAGTTTGTCTCTTCCCAACCCTGTTGACAAAGGTTACAATTGCAGTACATGTTATGGATTCAGATGTTGATGGATTCGTCTGTCTCCCTCCCTTTCCAAAGTCACAGTCAGTTGCTTCTCTCTCTATATATCTCTCTCCGTGCGTTATATATAAGCACATTTTGTATATACCTACACATATTTTCTCCTTTTATAGCTTATAGTGACTGCAATTGCTGGGGGATTTGAGAGGAAAGAATGGCGTCCGTGGCGGAGGGACCATTGCCGTACAAGGTTTCAGGAGAGGAGAGTTCATCTTCGAACCCAGTGGACGCCGTGATATTCTTTGGGATTAGTTTGGTATTGGGAATTGCATGCAGGCATGTCCTGAGGGGAACTCGAGTCCCTTACACCGTCGCTTTGCTCATCCTCGGCATTGGCCTTGGGTCCTTAGGTTTGTGCTATGATTTTTGGGCATTTTCTCCAATTTCTTTATCAATTCTGTGTTGATTGCTTGAGTTATTGTTTCCTTTTTATCTTACGAACCTGACCAATACCCAAAAAGCCCCAGGACTGATGAAAGGTGTGAAATCAAATCCTATAACCTTTGGATCGTATAGCAAATCACCACAACTCTGCAGTCGTCAGTGGCTCTCACTCTAGGTAGCTTTCACTTGCCCTTTTACACTCAGCTCCAGGTAGCCCTTTTCTCGGCAGCTCTCACTCTAGGTAGGAATTTATTTTAGGAGGCAAATTTTTCTCTAAATGAACGATAATATATTTTAAAATTATATAAAGAAGTATACCGATCAAAAAATAAAATAAAATATAAAGCAGTATAAAAATGTAATGTAAATTGATAATTTTTGATAACGAATTACAAAATAAACTTCCAAATTACACACGAAGTCCAATTAAAGAAAGAAACCATTTAAAAAAATTTTGGTTATACAAAAAAATCCAAAAGGTTAATAGAACAAATTGAAATTAAAATAACCATAAATTGTGAAATTTTTTAGACCTATTTCAATTTTTTTTTTTTGAAAAGTATAAATAATTCCAAATTAAAAAAATTGAGGACCTGCCCCCCTAAGCTCAAGCTAGCCCCATCCCTGAGTATAGGTAATTTTTATTTTGGCACTGTGACTCGAACTCAGACGTGGTGAACCTATTCTGATAGCTAACGTTACGAACATAACCAATACTCCTAAAGCTGAAGGAATTGTGAAATCAAATCTTACAACCGTTTGTGTGTTTGTTTTTATGTAATTTATATTAACTAAACCTCAAAATCTGTTTCAGTATTAATTATTAAGGAACCCGGATCTCACGGATTCCAATCTTACAACCCTTTGTGTGTTTGATTTTACGTAATTTTAATTAACTAAACCTCAAAACTCTTGCAAGATTAATTAATAAGGAATGCTGATCAAAAGTTTACTTTACCTAATTTCTTACGATGAATTATTTTGAAGAAACTCTTTTGTTGAGTGACTAAGCTTATGGGTTCAAGTCATCAAGCCAACATAGCAAGGGAACACAAGTTTTATAATGGGAACACGGGAAATAAAAACCCACAACTGCAAAAGAAATTCACTAATCAAACCAGACACATCATAAGTCTACAAAGAACCAAACCCAAGAAACTAACCGGCCACTTCTCTGTGTTTTATTGCTAGTCTTTTTGCTAGTTTGTTTGACATCACTGCTTCTTGTCAATCTGCATCTTGGTTACCCTTTCACAGGCTCTCCACGTCTTCACGATTTGTGGATCCACTCATGCAGTTGTGTGCAAATCCCTTTGCAATGAATGCACTGGTTCCACTATTTGTCTTGCAAGTGTTACCCCTAACACCTAGGTATATAGTAAGAAAATGACTATATGTCTTGCAAATAAGAAAATGACTATATGAAGTAAATATCTCCCAATATAATTTCTGACCTCAAGAGGCTTGGGTATAGGCATAGGCCATGGAACTATAAATGTCCCTTATATAGATAAGACATGTATCCTAACCCTAGTAGTAAAACCAAAGCTAAGTGTTAAGAGTTATTATTTTATTGCTTTTATTTCTAGAAGGGTACTTTTGTATTTTCTTTTATGGTAATATAAATATAAGGTATAAGGGTAGAAACATTAGTGAATGAATGAAGCCCTAAATCTTTCTTTTCTCCTAACCTTTTTCTTTCTCTTTCTTTCTTTGTTTTGTGCTATGAATCTTAACTCGGTATCAGAGTAGGTTTATAATATTTTTGCCATCCCTAAAACACAATCCATGAAAAAAAGAAAGACAAAAAGGAGAGAAGGTTGCTGACTTCACTTTTCTGACGATGACGTCACACTGACTTCACTTTTTCGGCGATGATGTCAGCTTTTTCCGGCGACCTCTGGTGACCAAAAGACCATGGTTAAGCTCGTCTTTTCATGCTGATTCCTCTAGTATTTTTTGTAGCCATCTAGAGGTGTTTTTCTATTTTTGAAAGTTTTGGATTCTTGGACCATTTTTTTCCGATCTGCATTTTGGGACTTTTTGAGACTGTTTTGATCCTTCAATCTGCTATGGAGGGCTGCATTTTGGTGTTAGTGATCTTGTTTTAACATATCCATGTGCATTTGGTTGGTTTTTTTTTTTCTTCTTGAAGCATTTTTGTGGCTGGTTTAGGCTGTTGCTTGCCCCTCTGGTTTCGGTTTGAATGTCTGATGGTCTTATAGTGGCCTTCTTGTTGGGTTCTTGTCATTCCTTTGATGTTCGAAGGCTCCTTTGGTCACTATATTGCATTGGATGTCACTGTTTTAGTTATTTCATTGTTGATTTTTTTTGTTGGTTTTGTGGAATACATTCTTAGGTGGTTGCTTGTGTTGGTTTATTGGTGTTCTTGATTCATTGGCTTTCAGAGGTGCTTGATTTCTTTTTTGTGGGCTTGAGTTCTTGTGGTTTGAAACTTTTTTCTTGTCATGGCCGAAAATAAGCCATTCTCGCTTAGGGAAGATGATATGCCTTAGTCTATTACTTCAAAAAAATTGAATGGTCTTAATTACTTAGCGTGGACACATGCTGTTAAGGTGTTTTTGCGTGGAAAACGCAGATTGAAGTATTTAACAGATGATCCTCCTGCTAACGCAGATATGAAATATGAAGATTGGATGTGTGAGGACTCGGTGGTAATAGGGGTGGCTTTGGGATAGTATGGAACCTCATGTTGCTACTACTGTGGAATTTTGTGATTCTTTGAAAAAGATATGGGACTCTATTACCGAATCTTTCTCACAACAGTGTAATGTTTCTCAGGTGTATGAGAAGATTTTTACCAAGAAACAGTCCGAGAAACCATTATCTGAGTATTACAGCACTCTTAAGAATTTATGGGATCAATTGCTTCAGTATCATCCCTTTACTACTGATTTGGAGCAACAAAAGTGTCATTGGAAAGATTTCATGATTAATTCCTTGCTCTCTGGTCTAGATTCAGATCGTCGGGGTTTTAAGGATCAAATCCTTGCTAGGGAGACTTTGCCAACTGTTGCTAATGCGTATTTCCGCTTACTGCGTTCATCTTTGGGATAGAGCTCCATTATGACTGGCTCTATTGCTTCTTTATTAGAGTCGTTTGCTTTAGTCTCAAGCAGTGGCGGTGGTGGCTCTGGTTCTTGTATTTTTCATGGCAGTCGTGGAGGTCGTGGTTTCCATGGAGCTTCTAGTGGTGGTGGTCGTGGTGATAAGAAGTGTGATCATTGTGGTGGCACTAATCATACATAACCTTATTGTTGGATGAAGTATGGTGAGCCATATTATGCACATCAGGCTATGGGTGGTCCCACACAAACTCTGCCTACTTTTATTTCACCTGGACCTAATATTCCTAGTTCTAGTTCTCATGATGCACTCACTACTCAACTTAGCGAGTTAGTTTAGACCTTGCGTACTGCTCTTCCTTCTTCATCCATTGCTACTTTAGCTGATTCAGGTAACGTTGCATGTGTGGCTCATTCGTCTTCGTCATGGGTTATTGATTTTGAAGCTAGCTCTCATATGTCTGGTATACCATCTCTCTTTTCTCATTTGAATCATCTTAAACACCATATTGTTTTAGCTGATGGGTCATCTTGGCCCGTTCTTGGTAAAGGTGTTCTTCGCCCTCCTTCTTCTTTATCATTACCCTCTAGTCTTTTTGTCCCTGATTTTCCTTTTAATTTGATTTCTGTTAGTCAATTAGCTAAACAATTTAATTGTTCTATAACTTTTTCTCCTACTTCCTGTGTTTTTCAAGACCTCAAGATGAAGAAGATGATTGGTTCGAGGCATGAGAATGATGGTTTCTATTACTTAGATTCAAGAGGTTCCTCCTCCCTCCTTTCATCGGCTTTGAGTGCAGTAGTTTTGCCTCTTTAGTGGCACTTTCGTTTGGATCATCCTTCATTGGACAAGCTCAAGTTAGCTATTCCTGGTTTGAGTCACGTGTCTAGTTTAAAATGTGAGGCTTGTCAGTTGGGCAAGCATCATCGTAGTTCATTTCCGAATAGTAGTCATGGTTGTCAGTCTGAGTCTTTTGCTTTAGTTCACACAGACATATGGGGACCTTCCCGTGCTTCTAGTTCGAATGGATTTAATTATTTTGTAATATTTGTGAATGATTATTCTCGCATGACATGGTTGTTTCTGATGAAAGAGCGATATGAGCTTCCAAATATCTTTTTTAAGTTCTATAATGAAATCTTTGTTCAGTTTGGTAAATGAATTAAAGTTCTTCGCTCTGATAATGCATTAGCATATACACAGTATGTTATGAATTCTTTTTGTGCTGCTCATGGTATTAACCACCAGACTAGTTGTGTTCAAACTTCCTCACAAAATGGGGTTGCTGAACAAAGTATTGTCATGTGTTGGATGTTGCCCGCACATTAATGTTTAATATGCATGTTTCCAAGCACTTTTGGCATGATGCTGTTCTTACTGCTTGTTATCTCATTAATCGTATGCCATCTGTGGTTCTCAATCATCAGTCTCCCTTTTCTCTTTTATATTCCAATCTCTCATCTTTTCAACTTACTCCTCGTGTGTATGGTTCTGTGGCTTTTGTTCATATTTCCGATTCTAGTCAGGATAAATTATCTCCCCATGCTCGCAAATGTTTTTCCCTTGGGTACTCCTGGACTCAAAAGGATTATCGTTGCTATAGTCCTGAGTCTCACCGCTACTTTGTCAATGCTGATGTTATTTTTTTTGAGTCCACATCCTTCTTCTCCTCCTCTGGTCAACTATTGACTTTAGATTTGATATCTTGTCGTGAGGGGGAGTCCTTAATATGTTTTCCTACTCTACCTTTGCCTATTTACTCTTTGCCAAATTCTTTTTTGCAGGTTTATCGGCGCTCCCAAAATAGGTGCATTCCTTCTTGTAGCCTAGATGCCACATCTTCCCCGTCTAAGGATCTTGCTCCTTTCTCTTCAGTTCCTAATACTGATGACTTACCTATTGCTCTAAGGAGAGGTAAATGCACTTGTACTCGGCATCTAATTGCTAACTTTGTATCCTATGATCGCATTTCACCTTCTTTGCGATCTTTTTCTTGTGCCTTTTGTCTTCTATTTCTCTTCTTACATCTTATAAGCAGGTTTTGTCTTCTTCTGGCTGGAAACATGCTATGGATGAGGAAATGATTGCTCTTCATAAGAATCTGACCTGGGAACTAACGGTTCCTCCCCCTAGAAACAGACGGTTGGTTGTCGCTGGGTCTATGCAGTTAAATAACTTTTGAATGGTTCTATTGAGCGTCTTAAAGTATGCTTAGTTGCTAAGGGATACACTCAGACATATAGTGTTGATTACTTCGAGAATTTTTCTACCGTGGCTTTTCTTAATTCTGTCAGGATTTTGTTATTTATTGCTGTTAGTTGTTCCTTGGCTGTTATACCAGCTTGATATCAAAAATGCTTTTCTCCATGGTAATCTTCAAGAAGAAGTTTACATGGAACAACCTCGTGGATATGTTGTTGGTGGTAGTGAACATCTTGTCTGTTGGTTGTGAAAGGCTTTATATGGTCTAAAGCAGTCTCCTTGTGCCTGGTTTGATAAAGTCAGCACTGTGGTGCTTGCATAGTGCATATGGTTTTCAGTGCTGTGGTGCTTGCATATGGTTTTCGTCGTTCTACTTCTGATCACTCTGTCTTTGTTTGTCACTCTGCAGCTGGTATCATTATCCTAATCGTCTATGTAGATGATATTATTATATCTGGGAGTAATTTTGCTAGTATCGCCGATTGAAAAAGTCATTTGAGCCAACACTTCCTATACTAAAGATCTGGGTATTCTTTGTTATTTCCTTGTGATTGAAGTTGCTCGTTCTCGTCAGGGCATCTTTATCTCTCAGATGAAGTACGTGCTCGATCTTTTTTGTGAGACTGGTCTCTTAGGTGCTAAGCCTATTGATACACCCATGGATTCCAGTGTCAAGCTTGATAGTGACACAGGAGAGTTGTTTACTGATGTCGGTCGCTATCGACGACCTGTTGGGAAGTTGATTTATCTTACTGTTACTCGACCAATGTGGTTAGCCAATATATGTGTTGACAAATTCCTATTTGATTCGGTTGACTCGGTAAACAGGGAAACAAATCCCTATTTAATTCGGTTGACTTGGTAAACAGGGAATTTATTTTCCTTTAAAACTAAGATTGTACAGCCTATAAACTTTAATATTTTTTCTTTTATAACTGCTGTTAATTAGGCCCTAATCTCTAGAGATTGTTTCATGATTTCATGTAGATTTAGTTTCCTAAAATAGTGGCCATTGTACTCTATATATTTTGTATTTTTTTCTCAGTTAAAATATAAGAAAGATATCTGTCTATATGGTATTAGAGCCCTAGCATTTTTTCTGCTCCCGTTTCTTCTTCTATACTGGGAATTTTTTTCTGCACAGCTTTCATTGCTGATTGCAGAATATCTCTTAGCCTTCATTGCCCGTAATCCCTGGCCTTCTATTGTCTTCAAATACTTCAACTTCTGCCCCTGAAAAATCTCACAATGTCTGTCACATCCGAAACCACTGTTCCAACCAACACCGAGTCAAATCAATTTGTCTAGACTTCACATGGTAAATATTAGAACCTACAACCATCATACCGACTCAATGGAAGAAATTATCTGGTATGGTCCCAATGGGTAAGGACGTATTTGAAGGGTAAGGGACAACTTTGCCACCTGATTGGTCCTGTGCTGAGTCAAGATGATCCAAAGTTCGAGGCTTGGGACGTGGAAGACTCCTCAATTATGTCATGGCTCTGGAATTCGATGCAACCAGAAATAAGTGGAACCTGCATGTTTTTGACAACTGCCAGAGAAATATGGGACACCGTGAAACAAAACTACTCCAAAGTTAAGGATGCAGCCTCGGTTTATGAAACTAAAACCAAGATTCACTCAACAAAACAAGGTATAAAAGTCTGTTATCGAGTACTATAACAATTTGAAAGGCTTATGGCTTGAACTCGATTACTATCAAAACATTAAGATGAAGTGCAGTGATGATGCCACTATGATGTTAAAATTTGTGGAAAGCGAAAGAATTTATGAGTTCTTGGCTGGACTCAATGTGGAATTTGATCAAATTCGGGTGCAAGTGCTTGGAAAAGAAGCTTTACCTCCTTTGAATGAGGTATTTTCTGTCATACACGCTGAAGAGGGAAGGAGAACCGTGATGTTGGACACTCCTACTAATGAAGGATTTGCCCTGACGGTGGTTAAGCCACCATCTCCAAACAAATTCAAAGGCCCGAACTCAAACAATGAGAACAAAGGAGAAATGTACAGGCTACCAATCAATAAAGAGGACCTTTGGTGCAACTATTGCAAGAAACTAAGGCATACTAGGAGATGTGTTGGAAATTGAAGGGAAAAAAACCATTTGGCAAAAACAACACCTAACAGCGATATGCTCCATGGGGTAGCCAAGCAAATATTGCCCTTGTTGATGATAAACCTATCCAAGACTCAACTAGTAGCAGCTCGGAGATGGGTGAACTAAATAACGAGGAAATTGAGAAACTCCTGGAGCCTCCTCATTTCACTTGACAAACCGGTTGGCTCATGTTCATTGGCACACTTAGGTAAGTATTCCTTATCTCAAGCCCTTAGTGTCTCAAAGGACTGTACTTTGCATGAAACCTGGGTAATAGACTCAAGTGCCACAGACCACATGACCAACTCTTCACACTGTTTCACAACATATACCCCATGCCCTAGAAACCAAAAAATCCGTATTGCTGATGGAACTCTTGCATTCGTGGTAGGAAAAGAAACCATCAATCTTACTCCTTTTCTTGCTTCGAAATTTGTTCTTCGTGTGCCTAAACTTTCTGTAAATCTTTTGTCTATACATTAGATTACAAAAGACCTAAACTGTAAAGTGACATTTTTTCCCAATCATTGTGTCTTCCAGGAACTGGTTATGGGGAGAATGATTGGGCTTGCTAAAGAGAAGGAATGACTCTACCTTCTAGATACCTGTGGTGGCAAGGGCAGTGGCCGTCTATCTTTATCTCATTTCTCAGAAAAATTCTCACCAAATAAAGCACGAATTTCGCTTCATCACTATCATTTAGGGCATCCTTCTTTCTTTGTATTAAAGACTATGTTTCCTGTTTTATTTCATAATTTGGATGCTAAGTTTTTTCATTGTGAAGTATGTCAGTTTGCCAAACGTCGTGTCTCATTTCCATTGAGTGATAATAAATCTTTATATCCTTTCTCTTTGATTCATACTGATGTGTGGGGGCCTTCTAGGATTCCAAATATTACTGGAGCTCGCTGGTTTATTTCTTTCATTGATGACTATACTCGTGTTACTTGGTTGTTTCTTATGAAAAACAAATCTGACGTTAGTTCTGTATCCCCTATGTTTCTTAAAATGATTCAAATTAGTTTGGTGTTTAGATTAAAAATATTAGATCAGACAACGGGAAAGAATACTTTAACCTAGTTTTTGTCACCGTTTTTCCAAAGGGAAGGGATAATACACCAATCATCATGTACCAATACTCCACAATAGAACGGGGTTGCAGAACGAAAAAATCGTCATCTTCTTGAAACAACCCTAGCCCTTTTATTTGAGAAACAAGTGCCTAAATCCTATTAGGGGGGAAGCCATGTTGAATGTAGCTCATCTCATAAATCGTCTACCTTCAAGAGTATTGGGTAATAAAACTCCGATCAGTGTCCTTTCATAATTCTATCCTGAATTTAATAAGTCTACCCAATTACCACCAAGAATATTCGGTTGTATCTCCTATGTTCACATTCATGCACAAAACCGGGGTAAATTGGATCCTAGAGCCCTTAAATGTGTCTTCCTTGGTTATCCCTCAACAAAAGGGCTATAAATGCTGTCATCCCAGTTCAAAAAAATTCTTTGTCTCTAAAGATATTATCTTCGCTGAAAACAAGTCCTTTTTTGGTGAAACTTATCTCCAGGGGGAGCATTTATCAGAAGATAAGTTTAATTTCAGTCTCGGTTTTGATAATCTTGACATTTCAGCTCCTAAAACACCCATTCTTTCTACTGGTTCTCTTTCTCCAGCAGAAACATCCTTGTCTCCAGCTGAAACCGAAAAAACTCCTGATGAGAAAGCAAATAGTGATGGTACTACCTTGTCATTACAAGTGTATTCAAGAAGGAAAAAGTCTGAACCTGAACTGGTGCAAGCCCAAGAAGCCGAACCTATAATAGGTACTGAAAATCTTTCTCCATCTCAAAATCCTCTTTTTACATATCTTGATATACCAATTGCCCTTGGGAAAGAAGCACGAAAATGCACTCAACACCCCATAGCAAATCTTATCTTCTTTGATAGACTCTCTCCACTACATAAAGCGTTTCTCACAGATTTGCACACCATTAAAATTCCATAAATAGTCCAAGAGGCATTTAGGGATGAGCAATGGAAAAAAGCCATGAGTGAGGAAATGAGAGCTCTAGAAAAAAATAAGACATGGGATATAGTTGAGTTACCAAAAGGGAAGAAACTGGTAGGGTGTAAATGGGTGTTTTCTGTGAAGTATAAAGCTGATAGAACCTTAGAGAGATATAAAGCTAGACTTGCAGGCCAAAGGCTACACTTAGACATCTGGAGTAGACTATCAGGAGACATTTGCCCCAGTTGCAAAAATGAACACTATTAGAGTACTATTATCTTTAGTAGCTAACCTTGGGTGGTCCTTGCAGCAATTTGATGTTAAGAATGCGTTTTTGCATGGTGATTTAGAGGAAGAAGTCTACATGGAGGCACCTCCGGGTTTCACTGAAAATTTTAGAGACAACTAGGTTGAAGAAAGCCCTATATGGGTTAAAACAATCCCCTAGAGCATGGTTTGGGAGATTTACTAGTGCAATGAAGAACATGGATTTCAAGCAGTGCCAAGGTGACCATACACTCTTCATCAAACGATCGAAAATTGGTAAAATTACAGTCTTGATTGTTTATGTTGATGACATTATTGTAACTGGAGATGACTTTGGAGAAATTGAGAAATTCAGGAAGCAGTTGGCCAAAGAACTTGAAATAAAAGAATTGGGAAAGTTGAAATATTTCTTAGGAATTGAAGTAGCGTACTCTAGAAATGGCATCCTTATTTCCCAACAAAAATATATCCTTGATCTCCTTAAGGAAACAGGTATGCTTGGTTGTAAGTCCTCAGACACTCCTATTGAGGAGAATCAAAAACTAGGAGAAGCTGCAGATGACATGATGGTAGATATGAGGAGATATCAAAGGTTAGTTGGGAAACTCATTTACTTGTTCCACACAAGATCCGACATTGCCTATGCCGTGAGTGTAGTCAGCCAGTTCATGCACTCTCCGAAGGATTCCCACTTAGAAGCTGTTCACCGAATCCTACAATACTTGAAATCTACTCCTGGGAAAGGCATCCTCTTCAAGAATAATGGGGAACTAAGTCTAGAAGCCTACACGGACGCAGATTGGGGTGGATCGGTAGTGAACCGCTGGTCAACATCTAGTTATTGTACCTTCTTAGGAGGAAATCTGGTGACTTGGAGAAGCAAAAAACAAGCCGTGGTGGCTAGATCAAGCATTGAAGTAGAATTCAGAGCTATGGCACATGGAATTTGCGAACTCTTGTGGCTAAAGATTATCTTGGAAGACTTGGAGTCAAGTGGGAAGGAAGCATGAAGCTGTACTATGACAAGTCAGCAATCAATATAGCTCATAATCCAGTACAACATGACCGTACAAAACACGTGGAAGTAGATCAACACTTCATCAAAGAGAACCTGGATAGTGGCTTAATTTGTACTCCTTATGTCTCAACGAATGGGCAACTTGCGGATATCCTCACCAAAGGATTATCGAGTCACTCATTTCAACATATTATAAGCAAGCTGGGAATGAACAACATCTATTCACTAGCTTGCGGGGGAGTGTTGACAAATTCCTATTTGATTTGGTTGACTCGGTAAACAGGAACAAATCCCTATTTGATTCGGTTGACTCGGTAAATAGGGAATTTATTTCCTTTTAAAACTGAGATTGTACAGCCTGTGAACTTTGATTTTTTTCCTTTTATAACTGCTGTTAATTAGGCCCTAATCTCTAGAGATTGTTTCCTGATTTCATGTAGATTTAGTTTCCTACAATAGTGGCCACTGTACTCTTTATATTTTATATTTTTTCCTCAGTTAAAATATAAGAAAGATATCTGTCTATAATATGCATGCTTCTTGTCAACCTCATTTTGATGCTATTTGTTGTATTTTACGTTATCTCAAAAGTGCTCCTGGACGAGGACTACTTTACAAGCCGTCTCCTACCCTCTTTGTGACTGGGTTCAGTGATGTTGATTGGGCTGGTTGTCGTACTGATCAACTATCTACTTCGGGTTATTGTACGTTTATTGGAGGTAATAATTTGGTTACATGGTGCAGTAAGAAGCAGAATGTTGTTGCTCGCTCTAGTGCTAAAGCTGAGTATAGAGCTATGGCCCATACAACATCAGAAATGTTATGGGTTCGTTCTCTTGTTTCGGATCTTGGTGTTGGTGTTACTGCTCCTATGCAAATGCATTGTGATAATCAAGTAGCTATGTTTATTGCTAACAATCTTGTTTTCCATGAACGTGCCAAACATATAGAGGTTGATTGTCACTTTATTCTCGATTTATCGATGAAGAAACAAATTACCACTTCATAAGTTCGCTCAGATTCTCAATTGGGTGATTTTCTCACAAAGTCGTTGGCTAGGGCTTCTTTTCATCATTTGTCATCCAAGTTGAGCATGTTTGATGTGTATGCTCGAGCTTGAGGGGGAGTGTTAGAGTTATTATTTTATTGCTTTTATTTCTAGAAGGGTACTTTGTATTTTCTCTTATGGTAATATAAATATAAGGTGTGAGGGCAGAAGCATTAGTGAATGAATGAAGCCCTAAACCTTTCTTTTCACGTAATCTTTTTTTTTTCTCTTTCTCTCTTTGTTTTGTACTGTGAATCTTAACTCCAAGCATCAAAATTACAAGCATTTAGAAGTGGAACCCTTTTGCATTCGAATGGTTGGACGCGTTGGGATGTGCCAAAGGCGTATTCAGACAATGAAGCTACCAGAGTAAATCTTGATAATAAAACAACGTTGTGTTCGAACGATCACATTGTGCGTTCCAACGATTCCCATTCTGAAGTCCACACGTTCGAATACAATGTGATTGTTGGAACTTGGTACTAAATTAGAAGTCCAAAAAGACGTTCCAGAAGCCTAAAAAATTTAAGTAGGATTAAACTATATCTATATGGAATATAGATTTTGGAAAAACAGGGATACCAGTGGTAGTGTTGTGAAGATCGAGGGCCAGGGGATACCAAAAGGAGAACAATTTTGTTACATTGGCTTGATTATTCACAAGGAGGGAAACATAGATACTATCTTTCTCCTAAAATTAAAATAGGATGGATTAAGTGGAGAAATGCATTTGGTATATTGTTTGGTTGACGCATCCTTCTAAAATTTAAAGGTGAAAACTATTAAACAACTATAGACCAAGCATCCTTTATGGGACATAATGTTGGGAGGTTAAAAAACAACATATTCATTACATTAGCATAATCAAAATGTGGATATTGAGATGGATGTGTGAAAAGATAATGAAAGGATAAAATTAAAAGTTTATAAATTTGTGAGATAGTGGAAGTAGCATCAATTAGAGATAAAATGCAAGATAATTGACTAAGATCGCTCAATTATGTACAATAGCAATAATTGCGTTGAGGATTATGAAGCATAGACACTTTGCTTCATGTATTCGTGTCAGACATGGACATGCAAAAAAAAGAGTGTCCAATTTTTTTGAATTTATGATATGTTAGAGAATATAAGAATAAAGTTACACCCTCTCTAATAGCTTTAGCTTTTAGATGAGTTGGTGATTTAATATGGTATCAGAGCAGGCAAAAGGCCCTGGGTTCAAATCTCACCGTCACCCTCAAAATATGAATTGACATGTATAGGCTCAAATTGGCTAACATGTGAGGGTGTGTTAGAGAATATCATCATAAAGTTACACCCTCTCTAACAACTTAAGCTTTTAGATGAGTTGGTGGTTTAATAGGATACATCCCGGACATGTTACAGACATGTCCCAGACACTTCCCGGACACTTTGGGACACATTTTTTAAAAGTTTTTAATTTTTAGTTTTTTGAATTTCTTCTCTCTTCTTCTCCATTTATATATATATATATATATATATATATATATACAAACACACATACACTCACACATATATGTTTACATATTTATATATTTATATAGTAGTTAACAAATTTGTTTTGAAACTTGAAATTTGAATCATGAATGTTGATGATTAAATAAAGTTCTTAAATTTTTATTTAATGGTTTTGTTATTTTGGTATGTTAATAATATTGCTGTTATTTGTGTATTTTTATAGCAATTTTGATTGAAATAATATTAAGTTTTTATGATATAGTCATATAAAAAATATAAAAATACATATTTAGCATGTTTTCGACGTATCTGTGTTCTACTTTTTGGAAAAATGCCGTGTCCATGTCATATCCGTGTCCGTATCTGTGCCTCTTGGCCCCGGGGTCATTGCATGGTGTAATGGTAAAATGGTTAGGCTATCAAGCGTGAGAAACGCGAGTTCAATTTTGATGGCAGTTACTTTGTGTAAATAATGCCAAACGTTAGGCTTGTCCCTAGTTTATCCCTCCTAGGTCCAACACCCCCACATTGGCTGGGCCAAACTAGTTAATGGGCTTTCAGGAGTGGTATGATCCATGTTGATGGTAATGTTATGGAAAAGGGGAAAAACAAAATTTACATAGGTTGAGATAGTAAGAAAAAAATATAATAGCATGTGGTTTAACTTAAAATTGTAGGATTAAATTAATTAAATGGAGAAATAGGATTTATGTAACCAACTCCAAGGGTTGGGATATAAAGCTTTGTTTGAGGGGAGGGGGGTTGATGGGACTCAAACACCTTTTTGACACCTTGGCTTGTATGTTACGCTATTTCTTCTCTACTATTGTTACATCTTTAACACCCCCTTCAAGCATGCACAACCCAACCATGTAATCACAATGTTTGTTGATTCATTAAATTTTCTAGCAGTTGATTCTAATGCTTAGCTTCCATATGATATTATAATTGACTTTGAAATCTTTTTGTTTTTTTTTTGATCGGTAGTTGACTTTGATATCTTAACAATGGATAAATGTGCAGAATATGGTACAAATCATCAATTGGGAAAAATTGGGGATGGCATTCGTCTTTGTAAGTATAATCTGTATTTTTCTTGATGATTTATGAAGGCTTGACTGTAAAATTCTTTGCTTCTAGTAGAGCTTCCAATTAAAAAGGGCTTCTTTACTAAGTATTAGTTATTACAAGAGGTTTGATGTTGTTCATGTGCAGGGGCAAATATTGATCCTAACCTTTTATTGGCTGTTTTTCTCCCTGCTCTTCTTTTTGAGAGTTCCTTTGCAATGGAAGTGCACCAAATAAAGGTCCCTTTTTCTTACTAGCTTACTCAACTTTTTCAATTGTGTTTGATTATTAATGACTAGTAACCTGAAAAATTATATCCTCTCTGTCTGTCTCCTGTCTCCTGTCTCAATTCTACATGTATGTTCATTTTATGTCTTTGTGAAGTGGTTTGTCTTTCGTCGTTGCTCTAGTGAAATCTTAATTTAATCTGATCTGAAATTGTACACAAATTATCAAAATCCTATAGAGAAAGGTGTGATAACTCATTGAAAGGGATTTAAGAATCTATTACGACTGAAGTATCAGAGCTTACTATAACGAGTGTAAATAAAGAGGAGAGTGTTCATTACTGATTTCTTGATGTGCCATTTCTTAATTTTTCCTAGAAAGGTTATATTTGATATATCTTTCCACTTTGAATGTTGTAGTGTTGGCACTCATTTACTTTTGTCTTTTTTTTTTTTTGCAGGCTTGGCCTGTATAAGCACTGAAACTTTTGTCCATTACATTAAGCATTTATACTTTACAAGCCTTACTAGTAATTACTATTTTTTTGTTCTTTTCCACTATAGTAACTCATTGATACATTCCTCTTCTCTACCCTGGGAACTTTCCAATGTAAACCTCGAGTGAGATTAGTTATGGGGCTAAAGAAGTATGACAGGCACACAATTATATTTATGTGGTTGGAGAGGCCGTCCTTTGAAGGGATGGAATTACCATCTGTTGATTTACTGCCCTAGTGCCCTTAGCTGGGGAGTTGTGGGCTCTTCCTTTTCACTTCTTCGGTGTTCATTTGGGCTATGCTTGGTTGGCCATTTATGATCTGTCTAGTTGGAAAGGGAGTAGGGTGAGGAGACTGAGATGTATGACATGCATGCCAATATGTCTTCAGTGGTGTATTTGGTTGGAGAGGGATAGATGGTCCTTTGAAGGAATGGAACTACCCATATCCTGATTCATTGCCCTGTAGCTGGGGAGTTGTGGGTCATTCCTTTTTTATTTTTTGGTGTTCATGCGGCTATACCTAGCTCGGCTATTCATGATCTGTTTAGTTGGAAAAGGGGTAGAGTTAGGAGGAGAGCCAAAGATGTAGGATAGTCACGCCAGTATGTTTTTGGTGGTGCATTTGGTTGGAGAGGAATAGACATTCCATTGAAGAGATGGAACTACCCATTGTAAAGATAAAACATTTAATGCCAACCTCCTTGTACTCTTGGCTCTTGGGGAGATCACTTGTTTTGATTGATTCATCAATAAAGTTGGTGGGAGAGATGCGTTTGTAGTTTTCGTGTGCTTATTGAACATATGGGTTGTGCCCATCACAGTGTTTTTTAATGATTTGTGTTATCTATTAAAAGAAAAATGCTGGTTTTTTTTTTTTTTTTTTTAAAAAAATTGGCAAATCCTTTTGAAAGCACGTTTGAATCAACTTCTGCGCAATACCTGTCTTTGATAGCCTTTCTTGTAGTGATCAACGTGCACCTTAGCTGATGCAACATATACCAATACCATTGTCCATCAGCTGCTAAAATATTATACATTTATACTGTTATTATT
Source organism: Nyssa sinensis (assembly GCA_008638375.1). Classification (NCBI taxonomy): domain Eukaryota; kingdom Viridiplantae; phylum Streptophyta; class Magnoliopsida; order Cornales; family Nyssaceae; genus Nyssa; species Nyssa sinensis. The sequence goes on from CM018044.1 coordinate 21,608,355, forward strand.
TTATCACGATCATAATCTTTATCATGTTCATCATTATTATGATGATGATGGCCTTTGGCTTCACTCCTTGTTCCTAGAATGTGTCTTGCAAGTATTAAAATTTCGTTCCGGAGTGTTGTTTTGGTCACCTAGTAAACGGAAATATTTCAAAAACATTTTGGAAACACGGTGGAAACGATGAAAAAAAAAAATAGAATGCGTAGAAACACTAAAAAACATAAAACAAAATATATAAATGTGTGAAGATAAATATTATAATTAAGTAATTGGAAATGTTTTAGGATACATCCATCTACAAAAGAGGATGTTAGGGTGAAATTGAAAAATAAATGTACTTGTAAATTAGTTATTAATACTAAATAATTCTTTACTAGTTAAAAAAAGTATGAAAATTTTGGAGCTAATTTTTTGTCTAATTATTATAATTAATTACAATATTATAACATAATAGATATGGACTATGTAATATACACGAATTAGACAATTTAACACAAGTTACACATAAGATAACAATTTAATTAAAACAAATAGCAAGTTGAGCCTATTATAATTAATAAGTATAAATTGTTCACCTACTTTTTCATTTCCATTATTCATACTTTGCCTCATCTACTGTTTTTGGGAAAAGCATATAAATATTTTCTTGTAATTTTGGATCTCAATCATTCAATCATATCCTTCATTTGAGAAAAAAAAAACGACGTTATCTTTTACCAACTTCTATAATTATTGTTGATACAGAAGAAATGTTTCTACCATTGTAGTATGCTTCAACTAGTTTCGATTTGTTTCCATGAAAAGAAAATATGTATCAATGGAAACAAATTTGTTTCCATGAAATCATGTGAAATTCTGTATTCCACTTGTATTTTGTTTCAGTTTATTGAGAAACAAAAATGTTTTCACCGTTTCAATGGAAAAGAAACGAAATTTTGATCCTTGGTGGTTTGTGTTGGTGTGGGTTATGTTTTCCTTGATTGTTTGCTTTAATTTTTTCCCTAGGCTAATTTTAGTGTGATTCTATGCAATTCACTCCATGTTAAGTTAAAATAAAAGTATTATAGAATTTGACTGAACCAGTTTGTTCCTTCTCTTACAAAAAAAATAACAATTGGAATTTGATTGAAATAGTTGATTCCTCTCTCTCTCTCTCTCTCTTTCCTTTTCTTTTTGTGAGCAGAGGTGCATGGTTCAAATGCTTCTACTTGCTGGTCCCGGTGTTCTCATTTCAACCTTCTGTCTTGGATTTGCTTTAAAGGTTTGTTGAACTCTGCTGTATGGATGGTAGTTTTTGTGTTCTCTTGTGATAGTATTTTGAAATAACATACTGCAGCTCACTTTTCCGTATGACTGGAGCTGGAAAATATCGTTGTTGCTCGGGGGACTTCTAAGTGCAACTGATCCCGTGGCTGTTGTGGCTCTGTTGAAAGAACTTGGTGCAAGCAAAAAACTGAGTACTATAATTGAAGGAGAGTCCTTGATGAATGACGGGTATTAAATTGGTTCAACCCCCATTTCATCGTTGTATTGAACTCTCTTTAGATATTATACTTTTTCATACTAGATCAAATAAAATCATATAATTGCTTTAATAAATTAAACACCAGCTGTTAGCCGGAGTGGTATCTCCTGCGGCCCTGCCACTTCCAAAGAAAGGTGCCGGGTTCAAGTCCCAATTGGGATATGAGTGCGTGTATTACCTTTGAAAAAATTTTCTTTAATAAATTAATTTCCTTAAATATCTTGATAGTTTATTTTTATTACATCCTTAATATATTTGCTCTTATTTGAATGTGATCAATTTCTATCTTCAGGACTGCAATTGTGGTTTATCAGCTATTCTATCAAATGGTCCTTGGTTGGAGCTTTAACTGGGGGGCTGTAATCAAATTTTTAACAAAAGTTTCACTTGGAGCGTAAGTAATGTTGATTCTGGAATAATATTGCTAGCAGATATAACTTATTAGTTGATTTAAAAGACCCTTTTTTTAGCGCAGTGTAGGCATTGGTCTTGCTTTTGGACTGGTATCTGTTTTGTGGCTTGGCTTCATTTTCAATGACACAGGTGATAGAGATTTCACTTACACTTGCTGTGAGCTACATTGCTTACTTCACTGTACGTACCTTCTCAAACTTGGGACATCCTCATTTTATAAATTCATGCTTTATCATTTTTGATTGATGTAGTTGACATGTTATCATTATTTTTACTAGATTTGTAATCATAATCTCTCATAAAGTATGATTGCATCACAGTTTCTTAGTTTGAACTGAAATAACTAGGATTTTCACTTGATCGGCAGGAGTCTCAAGTCCTAATGATTTGGCTGAATTGCCATTGATTTGATCAATGTCTTCTTTTGTTCTTGTGCAGTTGTCTGCAGTCAATTATTCATTTGTCTCTTCATGTTGTTAACTTATTATTATTATTATTATTATTTTCTTATTTATAAGAATGGAGTAGACTTCATTATCCCTCAGTAGTCACTAATGTTTTTTAGAATATTTTGTAAAGAATTTGCCACCTAGTTCTAGTATATGTATGATTCTATATTTAGGTTTTCTTTCAGCTTGTGACTTGAGATGAGCTGTTTCTAAAATGGAAAATTCCAACTTTTGAACTCCAGTTCTGCCTGGTTCTCATGAAGTTTCATGTACTTCTATTGTTTCTGGTTATGCTATTGCACTCGTTATTGGATGCTTGCAAACTTTGCTAGTATATATTTCTTACATTAGTTTATATTCCCATAATCTGCTTCTGAATGATTAGAATAACATTATTATGATCAACTCAACTCAACAAAGCCTTATCCCAATTATTTGGGATTGGCTACATGAATCTTCTCTCGCCATTCTAGTCTATTTGAGACCATTCCTGCAGTTATACCATATATTATTATATCTTTTTAACTACCTCTACCAAAGTTAATTTAGGTCGCTCCCTCTCCCTAGCATGGCCCTAAGATCTTCATAATTACCATTGTCATTGTCTATATTGTTTTACCACAGATTTGGCTTAGCTGCCTCAAGTATTAACCCATATTGTTTTCTTATTTCTGGATCCACATGTCATTACTCTTCTGAATTTTCTGATCTTGTTGTTTGGTTCCACCAATGCTCTTGGTATTACTGTAATATCCATTTGAGAAATTATTATGTTCAAGCCATTTGTAATTTTTTTTGATTTGTAAAGGTAATATCAATATATAAAGGTGCTTGAGGAGGGCTAACCTATAATTACAAAAAAGAGGGAAAGGCCACAAAAATCAAATCCTAATATCCCCCCAAAACTCTATGAAAGTGTCTAAATGCATGTTATTCGGCTCCCTAATCCAAAAGAGAAGTAAACACAAAAAAATTATCTTTGGAGTAGTTAGCTCAATTCCTTCAAATGTTCTCCACTTCCTTTCCCTCCATAAGCACCATGAGAGACGAAGGGGAGCCATCCTCCAAGTAATCCTCAAAACCTTCCTAACTTGGCTGCACCTTCAATTCAAAAAAACCTCCGTAATTATGGCCATCATCACTCGACTATACCTAAATAAAGAGAAGATCAAAGTCCAAGTATCTCTTGCCATCTTATAATGGACAAGAAGATGATCCACTATCTCTTCCTCACTTTTACACAAGCAACGAGTAGGAAGTTGGATCCTCTCCTGTGCAGATTGTCGAATGTAAGAATGGCACCCCAAGGTGCTTACCAAGAAAAAAATGTGAATTCGTTCAGAACCTAAGATCTCCTGCGCAGGAGAAGATTCCAACTTCCGCTCCAAATCAACTTCCAAGGGAAATGCTCCTCATTTTTTCTCACCAACTCCTCGTAGAAAGATTGAACAATGTACCTTTTATAATTGTTCACTATTTATATTATCACATCCTCCCTATCCTCTCTCAACTTGTGTGCCTACTCATATGTCCATATGCCCCTCAACCTTTGTCTCCCCTTGCAGCACCTCTCCTCCACTAAATTGCAAGTTCCTCAACTATCTTGTTAGTTTCCTAGAAGAAACTTCCTTAGTTGACTCCTCTTCTTTCTGTTGCACTGTTATTTTTCCCTATCGATTCCTCCTTTCAATATCCCCGAACAGTCTCACGAACTGCTCTTCATAGCAATGGCAGGAAACCCCTAAATATCAACACCTTTGTCTTCCCCCAGCAACCAGTCTGAAACCCACAACCTCTTGTTTCTTTCAACTCAGACGCCTAATTCGACCCTTCATCCGGAACACTGACTGCTATTGGGTATCTGATAGGCTCTTCTCCATCCTAACCCAGAAGCTATGAACCACGGATACTCTATTTTGCCTCACGTATCTATGTCAGACATTGACACTCTCGAATACTTCCCGGACACGTGTCAGGACACTTAAATCATAGATGTTGATGATTAAATGAAAATGTTCTTTAATTTTTATTTAATGACTTTGCTATTTTAATATCTTAAAAATATTTTTGTGATTTTTGTGTTTTTATACCAATTTTAATTGCAATAAAATTAGGTTTTTATTATATGGTCGTATAAAAAAAAAATTATATATAGTCAACGTGTACCTGAGGTATCCGTGTCTTACTTTTTTGAGAAATAACTTGTCTGCGTGTCTGTGTCGTGTCTGTATCTGTGCTTCTTAGCCCAGAAGCTCGTCCATTTCCCCAGTACAGCGACTTCTTGATCCTGGCTGTTCCCCGGCTTCTCTGAGAAAAACTACAAAGGCAAAGGCAACCTTCCAAGTGTATCAGGATATGCCCCTACATTATCTTCTATGTCAGCATTTGCCGCAACATGCTCTTTTATCCTATAAGCATGACCTCGTACACTTCCCAGTACTATCTCCTCTACCGACTCAGGAATTACTTTGCCTACCTCCAAGACGTCCCTACTGATCAAGGAAGGGGACCTCATAGCTGGACTCCGTTCAAGAAATTTCTCAAACACTTCCTCTATAGTCTATATCTCTTTGTTGACTGCCTGTCTCAGTGTACTGGTCTTCTTCTTCCTCCATCTCAGACACCATTGTATCCGTTTTGGAGTCCTCATCCTCTTAGACCAAGGCCAGACTGCAGTCCCCCCATCGAGGTAAACTGAACATACCGTGGTGTCTTTGTGTTCGGCTTCTGTAGCTTTACATGATTCCCCTTCCACCGCTACTCTTTATCTTTTGCCTAATCATGGGCTCATCACTCTTTTTCTCCACCTTTGCAACTTGTTTCCCTTTCTCTGGCTGCCGAATAGAAGCAGCTTGTCTTCACCTTGCAGTCTCAAGAGACTGGGCTTCCTCACAACGTTGGGCCTCCTTCACAGCTTGTCTCTGCCTTGCTGTCTTAAGAAACTGGGCTTCCTTTCGATGTTGGGCCTCCTTCATTCTTGCTACATGGGCTTCCTCACATTGGGTAGTAGGCAACACGATCCGGACCATTGAGCGGGCTTGACTCTTTTTTTATTGTTGGATTTGTATTTTACCTTCCCAGAAAGAAACATCTTCTTTATGGGAGGGTTTTCTTATCCCTTCCTTGGGCTGTGCCCATTGTTGAACCCACCCACCCCTTTGGTCTCCTCCTCTTGAGCCCATCCTATTAACAAGCCCAAATCCAACGATAAAAAAAAAGCCCAAATCCATCGCGCTTGTTAATATCCTCCAAGCCACTCCCAAGTTTGTTACTATGGCCCAAGCTCACATGGCCCTAACCCACAGAAAGGCCCTGCTTGCTCCGCCTGCCATTCAAAAGTTTATTCGTCTCTGCCCAATCCTCGTGTCCCACCCCCATTCGTCCACAGATTTCATTACAGCCTTCTGCTGATCTCCCCCCTTACGCACTTGATGTGCATGGTCAAACCTTGCTCCTGGGACATCATCTTCTCTGGTGAAGAATTCAAGGTTTTCCACCGGTTCTTCCCCTATCACTAAGAAATGTGGCCCCTTCTCCACCCAAACTGGAATATCAAAATGCCAAGTTCTCACTATAACTTTAATTGTTGCCAGCAAAGACTTATCTGACACAACCACCAAGATTCGAGCTCATCGGAAATGTGATTGTATCTTCATATCCTTGTCCACCATTTTGAAACCTCCACATTGATCCATAGTCGTTAAAATCCCGATCCGGATCTCATGATTTTACAATCCAAAAATACCAAATCGATCTGGATCCCATAATAAATACTTGGAGGATAGAATCACTGATGAATGATGATTCATGAACTTTTTTTATAGTTTACATCTAATATTTTAATGACCTATCTTATTTAAATGATTCCTCTACCTTGATGAAAGCTCCATTTTCATTAATCCTTTTTGTCACCCTCAAACTCCTGTTGCGGCCATGGAGGACTCGCTCTAAGCTTCTACCAAGCTCCTCGTCATTTCCTCTAATTGGCCACAGATCCAACATAAGCCATCGCTATCGACCCTTAATCTTTGAACTACGTCTTCCCCCCTTCTGTAATCTGGAGGAGTTTTCCTCTTTTATCTCCAATCTCATCTATGTTGAAGGTCTTACCCCCCACTGGGCATTACTACGTTGTCTCCCTCATTCTGTCCTTTCCCCAATATTTGTTTCCCTTCCTGTTGCATTTTAGTTATAATAGATTTAATCTTCTCTACAATTCTTATGGGTGAAGCCCTTTTTTAGTGCCATCATAAATAGGTAAGCCTTCTTACAACTTGTGCAGCATTTTTCTCCCCACAAAGTATTTGTTCTTTTAACTGCTTTATTTCTCAAACACATTTTGTTCGCCAATTTATAGTATTATATATAATTCATTCTTAAAGCTTTTGGAGGGTAGAGGGCTTGCATCATATGTTGTTGGTTTTCTTTGTAATTATAAATTGTGATGTTGTTTTTGGTTGTGGCAAGTCCTAGATCTTGTGTACAGGCTTAGCCCTTCTTATCTTAGTAAAAAAACTATTTGCTTCATATAAAGAAATGCATAGTTGTGGATTGTGATCTCCATACTAATATTTTAGTGGTTCATTTTCAACTTTGCCAGTTAAAAACTGACATGTTTTTATTTTATTTTATGTGATAGGCTCAAGAGGGGGTTGATGTTTCTGGTGTTTTGACGGTGATGACTTTGGGGATGTAAGTTGAATAGATTTTACAGAGTTTCTGTGGATCTTGCACAACACAGTTCTCTTGATACAACTTTGTTTCTGCAGGTTTTACGCTGCAGTTGCTAGGACTGCTTTTAAGGGTGATGGTCAACAGAGCTTGCATCATTTTTGGTATGTCTCATGTCTTCTTATTTCTATTTTTAGTAGCCTGTCTAATTATTGAGTTTGAAAGTTAAGTGACGCCTTGAGTTCTTCAAACTATATTGTTCATTTCCTTGCCCTTTTTTCCCTAAAAAAGTGCACAAATGCAATTGCAATCTTATACCATAACTTGGCAAGTTCTGTTAGTTCGTTTTTAAGTGTATGTTTTTTTTTTTTTTTTTTTTGTAGAAATTTGTTTATACTCTGTTTATATTTACTCAAGAAGTGGTGAAGCTAATTTTTTTGTCACACCTCTTTTCCAGGGAGATGGTTGCCTATATTGCCAACACATTAATTTTTATCTTAAGGTAAGAACTTGATTTAGAATTTGTAATCTATTTATCTTTTTTAAACATAGTGATGATAAGAAACTGGATTAAGCACTATTACCTCACGGGTGCAACATGTTAATCTCTATCTCTGTCTCTGTCTCTGTCTCTCTCTCTCTATACACACACACACACGCACACGCGCACACATTTGCATATCTATCTATCATCAATCTATCTTTGCACCAATGATATCTGTATAATCATAAATTGAGGTCAAGTATGTTCTGCTCCAACTTTGTTGCGAGCACTTTTAAGTATTAAGTATTAGGAGGAACTTGTAACTTTAATCTTGGATATTGTCACAGGGTCAAAATCTAACACCAATTTTTTTCCGCCTGTGCGGCGTCAAGTCCGTTGACTTGACCAGCCAACCACACACTCAGAAAGGCTGCAGCCCACGAAGAGGCTTACAACACAGTTTGCACAGTTCAATTAAGAACAGAAACAAAGGCACATACACACACACAGAGAACAAAGCCATTTACAGGAAACACTCTTCCCAACCTTTTATTCAATACACTATGAATACAAAGGAACAACCGGCTAAGGGTTACAATCATACTTCCTCACTCAGATTTGTCTTCCACACACTTCTTGGCTTCTGCAACCCTAGCATGCATGCATATATATAGACAGCCATGCACTCAACTGCCTAGCAGTTGACACCCCCAACTGCCAAAGGGCTTGCTGGCACCAACCAGCTACTGCCACCCTCACTTCTGCAATACATACACACACACACACACACATATATATATATATATTGACAGAATATAAAACTGCCATGGTGTCTGTGACACGCACATGACAGTGCAATTGACACCCCCAACTGCTAGGGCTGTCTGAAGCCACTGATTTGCGCCACATATAAGCAAATAGTTCATCTCACTGCTACATATAATTCTAGCCATAGGATCAATGCACCAACACAACATGGCAGTTCCCCTTGTCTGCCCTTAGATAGCTTTGTCTTGTGCCAGACCCTAACTGTCCTACAACAGCATTGTCCTTGCTACAGCCCCACTTGTGTGTCTGCCACGAGCTAAGTTCACACACTGCTGCACCAAGGTCCGCACTGACCAACATGTCACAATGCCAAGCCACGCCCCACACGTCTTGGTCTTCCTTAGCTGCATACGGTCACTCGCCCATGGGCCTCTTAAGGAGGGACTCCCCCCCTTATATATGTCTAAAGAAGATTTGTCAATCTGACAAGAGTGGATACAACTGTTTGCAAAACCAGGTCTTCCCCCTGTGCGCATTAGTCTTGCCAAAGGCAAACGATGCGCCAAAGTGTTCACAAAGTGCATTGCCTTGACCCATGCTGTCTAAGGCATGCACATCAGCTGCACCAACTCTGAATTGTCAAAGTATCCATCCAACACTTAGCATATCTTCCACATATATACAAGGATGCCCATGACAGGCCACCCTTACCTTGGCCTTGGCATTGGTTGAGGCTCACCAACTTAGCCAACTTCAGAATGTCATTCCAACCCTGCATGTCATTTCAACCCCGGAATGTCATTCCAACTCTTGAATGTCATTCTAATGGCATAGCATGCCTCCCCATGTCTTAGCCATCAAGGCATGGCATGCCTTCCCACGCCCATGCCGCCGTGTCAAGTAGAAAAGGGTCTAACAGATATGTACTATGCTTTGCTATTTGGAATGGAGAACTGAACTGTTGCTGCCGGTTTTCTTCTGTCTTTCATTTTTTTTAATTCATATGGTGGTAAAAAATGTAATGTTATAACTTATTTTTGATAAACTTTTTATGCAAAAAAAGTTATTAAAATGAGTGGAAGCCCAAAAGGCGGCAAGTTTCCCCCTTCTTGGGAAAATATGACAGCTCGAGACTGATAAAAAAAAAAAAAAATGACAGCTCGAGTTCCTGAAATTGAGAGTTCATGAAGTCCAAAAAAAACATAATCGACTTTTCCTTCCTTGGATGTAACGTAATAATATTAATTTCCTTTAAAACAAAAAATAACATTGCTTTCCTTTTTAGCTTCTTACTTCTCAATTTCACCCGCTATTATGGTTGCACTTAAGTAAACATCTATAGAGTACATTCAATCAGATTGAAATGCTAAATTACTGGCATTATAGATCATTTGCAGTTCTGAATGAATTCAGGAATAATTGCACTCAGAACTTGTTTAATGCTTGTTGTGTGTATAAAAAGTTTTCATTAATTGTCTTCTATCTTATGCATCATGGAAATGACTCTTTGCTTTATCAGGGCATTGTTGGGTTGCTCCTAGGAATATTAGTGCAATGCTTGAGAAATTTTTGGTGGATGGGTAGGAGTTAGATAGAAATTTTTTTTTGGGAGGGTTTGGGGTGAAGGTGGCGGAGGAGAGGGAGGATGTTATCAAATGGAAAGTGGATCCAAATAGAAGATTCAATGTGCGATCTGATTTTTGAGTGCTCCAAGGGGACACAAGGAATTATTTTCCATGGAAAAGGATTTTGATGGTGAATAGTCCATATAAGGTGCCATTTTTTGTTTGGATGGCGGCGTGGGAGGCAATCCTTATGATGGACAATCTCGGCAAAAAGGGAAAGATCATTCCAAACTAGTCTTGTATGTGCAAATGCGCGGAGGAGACATGTATTCATTTATTATTCCGTTGTCCTGTAGCATTGGAGGTGTGGTCTTTGCTAATTGGAATTTTTGGCATTTGATGGTGTATGTTGCGTTCGGTTCAGTGAGGGAGCGTATGATGTGTTGGGTGTCTACTTGCCTGTCAAGGATTAAGTTGGCTTGGCTCTGTCCCTCTTTGCCTCATGTGGTGTTTATGGTGGGAACAGAATCGTCGGACTTTTGAAGATATGGAAACTCTTATTTTTTAGTTGAGAAGGAAATTGTTAGATACTTTTTAATTTGGGATAGTTGGGAAATATCCCATTTCCTTGTCATCATTCATAGATTTTTTTAAAAGATATGAATTGTATAGGTGAGGGTGGGCCTTGTCGCAACGGTAAGTTCCTCTATTGTGATCTTGAGGTCATGAGTTCGAGTTGCAGAAATAGTCTTTTTGCCTGTGGAGGTGAGGCTGCATACATTTAACCCTCCCTAGACCCCGTAGTGATAGGAGCCTGGTGCATTGGTAGGTGGATGAAGTTAGGTTTGTAGTATTTTGTCTTGTATACAGGTTGCGCCCCCTCTGGTGCCTTCTATAATGTACACTCTTATTACTCATCAATTTTTTTTTTTTTTGGGAGGGAGCTGTTCTTTCTATGATTTGGGTCATTTGGAGTGAAAGAAATGGTAGAATATATGAAGATAACTGAGTAGCAAGGAGGATCTTTTGGGCTTCAACTACCAAGGAATTTAAAGGGGTGTATTTGAGTTTGATCTTGAGGGATTGGATAGGGCTTCGTCCTTTAGTGGGGAGTGGAAAACTTATTGGGAAACTTGGAGACCCTTTATACTTGGGAGCTAAGAAGTGTGGATATGGAGTTGGGACACGGACAAGATACGACATGGACATGCAGGCATGACATTTTTCAAAAAGGTAGGACGCAACACGTTGTGTGTGTGTATATATATATATATATATATATGTTATATTTTTTATATGAACATATAATAAAAACTCAAACATTTTTTGAATTAAAATTGGTATAAAAACACACAAATCACAAAAAATATATTATTAAGATATTAAAATAATAAAGTTATTATATAAAAATTCAATAACTTCTTCATTTAATCATCAACATTCATGATTCAAGTTCCAAAACAAATTTACTAACTAGTAAATAGAGCATATATATATATATATATATATATGTGTATAAATATAAAACAGAAAAAAAAAACAGAAAAGAAGAGGAGAAAAAGAGAAAAAATATCCAAAGAGGAAAACAAGAAAAAAAGTGTCTAAAACGTGTCCCAAACATATTCATAACGTGTCCTATATTTAGAAAAAATAAAAGAATTTGGACACTCTTTTTCATGTGTTTGGGAAGTGTTCGAGAGTGACGCGTCCGACACGGATACATGAGCCACAATAGAGTGTCCGTGCTTCATAACTAGGGAGAATAAAATTTAACTTTGATGGGTTTGCTTTTGGTAGCGTTGGCCAATTAGGGACAGAAGTTACTTTTAATGGTCACTCAGGCAACACTACGTTCCCCTTTTCACAACTGATTTGAATTGTTTTTGCCATTAAAGTAAATATCTTACTACTCCTTGAAGCCTTTTGTGAAGCTATTTCTATGGGAATTCGCAATTTGATGATTGGGGGAGATCCCAAATTTATGGTGGGTTGGGTCAAAATGGTGTATTTTTGGATATTGGCATCCTTTGTGATAGGGATATGGGTTGTGTTTGTGGGCTTTTATGGATTCTGTTTCCTTTCCTCTTAGACAACTGTTAGATTTCTTTACCGAAGGATTTCTCGTTCTTCCTTCATTTCTATCATTTTTCATTTCCTTTCATTTGTATAAATGAATTTCTCCTCTACTAGTAAAATCACAAGTTAAAATGTCTTGTAATGTGATAAGGTAAGAAAAGAAAAATAAGACGAGGTGTTCAAGATTGGGACGTGAAAGAATGAGAAAAATTAATTCTCTCATCTCTCATCCTTGTATTTGTACTATTAAACCAACAGAAGTGCAAGATTGCCCTTCCTGAAATATTTTAATACATGTTGACATAATTTAACAATACTAAAAGCTAAACTTTTTTGAAGATTTCTCCATAGGTTTGAAAGTTATGATAGACTGTATGAGCAATCTTTCACTCAAATTGAATTTGAAATTTATTTGAGTCCTTCTAAATTTGGTTTTTGAATTTGAATATTCAGCCAAAACAAGACAGATTAGAAAATATGCTTAAAAGGCTGGCCATTTAAATATTGTTATTTGTTTGTATAGTAATTGGGGAAAAACACAATTGACTTGTCTAAACTTTTCCCAAAAAAAAAGGGAAAAAAGAAAAAGAAAAAAGAGGAGTAATTAACGAACAAAGAAAACTCATAATTTGAATTTTGAATTTGACTAAATACTTTTGCGTTTAGTTCATGTAATGGAATTATTTCGTGAGAATTCATCTGAACATAGTTTTACTTGGAATTCTAGAGGTCATAAAACTGATGCTTGAAAGATTTAGAACGTATAACTGTATAAGATATTGAAAAGAACTATATGTTCCTTGTTAAGGTTGGTAGGTAAGTTGATTAATCTGATTGTGACACGCCCAAATATTACTTATGTTGTTGGTGTAGTTAGTCAGTTTATGCATGCTTCTTGTAAATCCCATTGGGAGGTTTGTATTCATCGGTACCTCAAGGGAGCACCAGGTCGGGGATTGTTATGTTGGTCATCATCATCCCTGTCTGTTATTGGTTTTTTCGATGCTGACTGGGCTGACAATCGTAGTGTTCAAAGGTCTACTTCTGGATATTGTACATTTATTGGTGATAATCTTGTTACTTGGCGTAGTAAAAAGCATAATTTAGTAGCACGCTCTAGTGCTGAGGCTGAGTACCGTGTCATGGGTCATAATACATGTGAGATGTTATGGGTCCAATCTTTACTTCGTGATATGGGTATTAATGTGACGTCACCTATGCTAATGTATTCTGATAATTTGGCAACTATCTTCATTGCTAGTAATCCAGTGTTTCATGAATGGACCAAACACATTGAGGTTGATTGCCACTTTATTCGGGATCTTATCATACAGAAGAAAATCGTCACTCCATATGTTCGGTTAGAAGCTCAACTGGGTGATATTTTTACCAAGTCATGATCTCGGTCTACTTTCAGAGATCTATGTTCCAAGTTGGGCATATTTGACTTATATGCTCCAACTTGAGGTCGAGTGTTAGATTTCTTATTTTATTTTTTTGTGTATATTCGAAGATACTCCAGAATATTTAAGTAGGGGTAATATTGTAATCTTGTGTCTTCTTTCATTATATTATAGTTGGGAGTGTGCAGACAAAAGACACAACCTATTATTATTAAAAAAAATTTCTCTTCCTTTTCTCTCTTTTCTTCTTCTAAAATTCTAGGTTTGCACATCTTAACTCACAAAAGGCCAACTAGGAGCATCCATATTACCTAGGTGAATGGGCAATGAATGAGAAGATTGTTAACCAATTCCTCACTTATTTTGCATAAACAACACTATTTCACCAAAATTTTCTCCCTCCTCCTCAAATCATCCATAGTTAAAATTTTCCCCCGACCACAGTTCATACAAAAAAGCCACTTTCAAAGGAGCTTTACCTTTCCAAATAGCTTTCCATGAAAATTGGAGACCTGTATCACCAAGCAAAAGTAAATAATGTGATTTAACTGAAAATTTTCTCCCACTATACACCCAACAAATCTCTTCCTTCCCAGAGAATAGGACTGTCTGTACAAAAATCATAGAAGTCCGCAACATCATGCACCCCCCAATCATGAAATCTTTTGTTGAAGCTAATATCCCACACAGTATGTGCCTTTGACCTCCTGAGATAATCTGCCATCCTTGCATTTTTGTTAGATGTAATTCGTTGCAGCCTTGGAAACACCATAAATAGAGGCTCCCTCTCACTCCAAGCATCCAACTAGAAATTGATTCTGGCCCCATCCCCCATCCTCCATCTTATATGCTCAGAGAACTCATCCCATCCTCTTTTAATGCTCTTCCACACTCCCGATCTCATCTTCCTAGAGCATCAATCACCTCAATCCGCCCCATGTTCCTCTCCACCACCCTTCTCCACAGACTATTCTTTTCCTTCCCCAATTTCCCTAACCATTTCTCCAATAAGGCCTCGTTAAACAAACGAAGCCTTCAAATTCCCAGACCTCCATTCCTCATGGGTCGATGCACACTCTCCCTGTCCACTTAACTCCTACAGTTTTCCAACAGGTTGATTTACTATAGTTTACTCAATTCAAAATGACATACGAATGGAACATAAATATATATATATATATATATATAAGTAATAATTTCATTAAGAATCACCAAGGGGGTGCACCCATGTACAAAAAAAAATGAATGCAACACTCTTATCTCAAAAACTCTTGGAGTGCAAAAAAGTTAAATCTATTTACACTTTACAGACATGGTTGAGCCCCCTGACAACCAAACATAAGGGGGTGCTCAACACCGAAGCCTTTACAACCCATAAATACTCAATATTCCTTCTCAATAATGTTTGTCTTTGATTTCATCAAATAGAGAAATGTATTTCAATTGTGTCAATTTCACCACATTGTTTTATGTTCATCTAATAATTCTGTTTGCTTTTTTGCTTTTGCAGCGGAGTTGTTATAGCTGAAGGTGTTCTCAGCAGCGACAGCATTTTTAAGACCAACGGTAGTCTTGAACTTCCAAATTGCTCTTCACATACAAACATGTTTGCTTGTGTGTGTAACTGTGTATACATGTCCTATTTCTATTTCTTCGTTTATTTTTTTCATGGGTATGAAATGTATAGCTGGTTAAATTGGTTAAGATTTGAAGCCAATTATGGTCTGGATTTGAAGGAAATAGCCTGCTAGAAGTTTCGGACAAAAAGGAAAAGCTAAGGTTTTAGTGCTAGAATGGTAGGGTAATTAGGGTTAAGGCTATGATTAGTGGCTAGAATTTTTTTAGCACAATGGTGGGGCAGTAAAGGGTTGGTTATGGTTAAAATTATTTGCAGGAAATAAAATTTAAAAGAAGGAAGAGAAGATATCATAAATCACAGTGGCCTTCTCTAGAAGTTTCTGTTATATAAGAAATAAATGGACTTTTACCTTAAGAGAGTGTAACAGATTACAAATTATTCTTTTTAATCAATTTGTTGAGCTATAGCTTGCTTATATTTTTTTTGATTGGTGAAGGTTAGATATATAAAACAAGGCCCCCGAGGGGGCGAACCCGTATATGAAAAAAGGGAAAGGCCTTTAAATTAGAGCCTTAAGACCAAAAAAAAGTTACAAAGCTTTCTAGATACAAAGGGTTTTCATTTTAAACCCAAAGATGAAGCAACTTCAGAAAGAAATATTTGAACCTCCAAATTGGCATCTCATCATCTTCAAAAATACGCCTATTGCGCTCACGCTAGATACACCAAAAAAGGCATAATGGAGCAATGTTCCATGCCAGCCTCGCCTCCCTCCGAATGCGGCTGCAATGCCAACCAAGTAACACATCGCGGGATGATCTTGGCATCACCCAACAAATCCCAAAGATGGAGAACACCATATCCCATAGATCCCTGGCCACTTTACAGTGAACTAGGAGATGGTCTATTGACTCCTCCGCTCCCTTGCACATATAACATATGCTTGGGAGATGATATCTTCTTCTCCTCAAGTTATCCGCCATCAGAATAGCACCCCAGGCCACCAATCAGTAGAAAAACGCAGCTTTCTTTGGAATCGTAGATTTCCAAATGTGTTGCCACGGGAAAGAAACCTCTCTCCAACCCACCAAGTGCTTATAGAAAGAGCGTGTTGAAAATTTCCTATTACCATGAAGCTTCGATATCATTTGATCGTCACCCCCTACATGCACTTTCCAACTATCTAGCACCTTAAGCAACTCCACCTCTCCCAACTCCCAATTGAAAAAATTTCTCCTAAAGTGAGGAGTCCACACCCGGATGGCCCCTTCCGCCACCATGAAATCCTCTGCCAGAGCTTCCTTGTTAGAAGAAATATTGTACAGAGAGGGGAACCTTATCTTGAGGGGAACATCTGAACTCCAAGAATCCTTCCAAAAACTCACCCTAGAACCCCTCCCAACCTCAAATTGGACCGCTTGGCTGAAGTCTCCTCTTCCTCTCTGAATCGCCCTCTGAATGCTACAACCGTAAGATTCCCGACTCTCCTTAACATACCAACCCAAGTCTTCACACCCATACTTCGAAGACACTACTTTCTTCCACAATCATATTCCGCAAACCTCCAAAACCACTTCCCAAGCAAAGCTTTGTTGAAGGTCTTCAAATCCTTGAACCTCAACCCTCCCTCCTCTAACAGCCTCTTCACTGTCTCCCATTTGACGAGGTGAATCTTCCTATCCCCCTCCGTCCCATTCCACAAAAATTCACACTGAATCTTCTCTAATCTTTTCTCTATTGATGTTGGCATCAGGAATAAGGACATGTAATAGGTTGGGAGATTTTTCAGCGTGCTTTTAATTAAGGTGATCCTTCCTCCTTTAGATAAGTACTGTTTTTTCCAACTAGCTAGCCTCTTGTGAAAACGCTCAAGAACCACATCCCATAAGGCTGCCGAAGTCATGGGAACTCCTAGAGGTAACCCCAAGTACACCGTAGGCAATGGACCTACTTTGCATCCAACACTTCCCGCTAGATCCTCCACCCTCTCGATTTCCCCCACTGGAATGATCTCGCTCTTCAGCATATTAACACGAAGGCCAGAGACTACCTCAAAACACATCAGCAAACATTTTAGGAACCGGAGTTGCCTAACATCTGGCTCACCAAAAACAAGAACATCAACCACAAACAACAAATGAGAGACCGCAAACAACAAAAAACAAGAACTTGGTGTTGCTGTCCCCTTCCCTTAGCCATAAAGCTCTGGACTTCTGGCGCCACGAGATCTCTTCCAGCTTCAGGAGACCCCCAAACTCCCCCTTGAGGCCATCTCTGCAGATTTTCTCCTCTTCAGACAAGGCTGACTGTTGCCCTGAACTATCCAGGGCCTTTATCTGCTGCAGAATAATCTCTTTTTAACTTTGCACGATCCCAAATTCCTCCACATTCCATTTCTTCAAATCTGCTTTCAACAACTTCAACTTTCTGGAGAACACGAAGCTCGGATTCCTATCAATGATATAGCTGCTCCACCAATCTTCCACCCTTTCTCTGAATCCATCAGCTTCTAACCACATATTCTCGAATCGGAATGGAGATCTCCCCCAATTCATTCCCCCACTGTCCAAAAGTAATGGAAGATGATCCGAAGCTGGCCTCGGCAAGCATGACTGAGTCATATCTGGGAACTGCTCTTCCCAACTTGATGCAACAATGAAACGATCCAGCCTGGACATAGAGGGCCTGTCTCTTTCACTGCTCCAAGTAAACCTTCCTCCCTCACTATAGCCTGCCTATATACACATAGGTTACCCAAAATGTGAACTTTAAAATTTTAAAAATTGAAGGAAGCTGAGAAATTTGAAACTAAAATTATTGAACATTTGTTTTTTTTTTTTTTTTTAATAGGTAAATCACAACCACACACAATTTGCCCCTTAAGAAGGGGGGGGGGGGGGGGAGGTGGAGGAGATACTAACCAAGCTACAGCTTGTTGGTAAGCTAAAATTATTGAACTAATCTCAAAAAAGAAAAAGAATTGAAAATTAGTTGACAAAAAACCAATTAAATAGGACATCAAACAACCATACAGTCACTACAATATCTCTACTCTATATAAATTACCAGAATGCTTCTAGTTATGGAAAACTCTCACTTGTCCAAATTTTAAATCGTTAAAACCATGTGACTTGTCACAAAGAAAAAAAAATCGAACAATGTGGGATCAAAGAAGCTCCTGTAAAGTAGTCCTCTTTCTTTTGGCATCTGAGATAGGACCTATTGGTCAAATAGTGAGACCCATATAGACCCCATCCTTAAGAAAGTGCTTTAAGGGGTTGGTAGCTATCAACTCTCCCTTGCTTAAAAGAACTTGACTTCGGTGAGTTGGATACTCGTCATTTCGGAACAACAAAGGCTTGCTTAGTTATTTGGTTTTGACTTTTTAAATCCTGTTTCACCATTTGTCTTTATTTAGGACCATGACTTCAATTAAATTACACCAAGTAAAGGCTATATATAATTGTGCAATAGTCCATCCACTAACAGAATAATTCCACAGATCTCATGTTTATAAAATTTGGAAGCTATCGAAATACCCGCTTCCTGAAACAGAAGAAGACATATATAAAACTGGCTAGCAACGTACTAACATGAAGAAAACATAAAATAAACTTGACCTAAACTAAAACAGGACTTTGCAAGGTCCCAGATAGGTCACACCTTGAAATTAAGCCAATTGTATCATATTTTTATTTTGTTTAAATTTGCTTTTTCTAGAGCTACTTCTAGATTGCATCACTGGGCAGTGGACACCCAAGCATGTAGCCTGAAAAACCAGTCAAGCCGAATAAAAAAAAACACTTTTTGCATTAATGATTCCCAAACAAGGGACAGATTTCCCCTTTCCACAAAAAATGAAAAAATAGATGGTGATCCGTTACGTAACAACGATAGGTTGCGTCATGGCCGATATTTTATCCCATGGTCAATAGTAACTCGTTAGTAGTAATTAAAGGTACAACGAAGAAGTTTTGAATCTCACATAGAATCTTTATGCTTCACCCTTGTAAGGGTTAAACTATATTATACAAGTACAATCTCAAATTCTCATTACTCAACTCCCTTGAATAGAAAGATTACGCAGCTTTTTATAAGTCATTGGTTTTTCTTAATTTCACTAGAACCATGACTCCAAAAATAGGAAGACTATTTACTAGGGTAAGTTACACCAACCCCCCCCTTAGGTTTATGAAAATTACAATGACCTCCTAGACGTTTCGGAAATGACACTGCCCTTCCCTACTTTGACAAACTACAATTCCCCCAACCCCCCTCCCCTAGTACCATTTTCGTCAATGTCGGTAACAGAGCATTTATTTATTTTTTTAAAATGACAAAAGTACCCCTTTCATGTTTACTCACCATCAACATTATTTTTCTCTCTAACCTAACCCGTGGATTCTTTTTTTTATTTCTTTTTACTTTCTCAACAACCAACCAATGTCAGCAGTTACACAAATCTACCCCTTGACAAAAGAAAAGAAAGAAGTAAAAGTAGGGGAGGGTAATGTAATTTATGCACCAGGTTTATGTTAGATTTGTATAACACCTAACATTGGTTGTTTGCTAAGAAAGTGAAATAAAAAAAAGGAATCTAATGGTTAGGTTAGAGAGAGAAAAATAATGTTGATGGTAAGTAGACATGAAAGAGGTACTATTGTCATTTTGAAAAAAAAAATTGGAATGCTCTGTTATCATGATTGATGGAAATGGTACGGAGGGGGGAAATTGTAGTTTGTTAGTAAAAGCATGGGAGGGGAATGTCATTTCAGAAATCCCAAGGGAGGTCAGTGTAATTTATCATATTTACTATTAGGGCAATTTGCTTCACATAAGATGCAAATTAAATAACTTGATCTAAATAAGACTCGTGGACTACTACTATAACCATAACCAGCAAATCTAAAAATTACCCAATTATCCTTCACCCCTCAAATTCCACAAAGTATGAATAAATCCATGCCAAAAGCATTTAACCTATAATTGGTATATAATAAGAGACTGAAATTAACCCTAAACTTGATTACACAGCATACATATCACACTCCAAGTGAACTTCCTGATTTGCCACTTCTTTTGTTTGCATGCATGCATCACAGTTGATAAGTCATCTATTCTACTATATTATCTATCCAAAATTTTCTATTGTAATGATTTGTTTTGTGTTACATGTTCATTATCATCAATTAGTTAAATTATTTTGTTGTTGTCTTCAGAGTTCATTAAAATTTCTTCTAACCAATATTCATTATGAGTCAGAAAATATGTGGGGATACCTCATTCTCCTATATGTTTTTGTCCAAGTCTCTCGGGTGGTAGTTGTTGGAGTATTGTATCCCTTTTTGCGGTACTTTGGCTATGGTCTGGATTGGAAAGAAGCTAGTATCCTTGTATGGTCTGGTTTGCGAGGGGCTGTGGCATTGGCACTTTCATTGTCAGTTAAGGCAAGTTCTACTCATTTCTTCTTTCTTTCTGTTAACTTTGTGTCTTTTAAACTAGCTTTTTCAAAATAAATTTTTAAAATGCTGAACTGGAAGTTCCAAGTTAAATCTGTCCTGTTAGTTTTATTGACTGTTTGACATAATTAATTAATTACTAAGTCATCGTTATTCAGGTTTCAGCTATCACTCTCTTACCTGATATAAAATTGTGTGATAAATTTTCATGCTGATCCATGCATGACATGGACATGCTTATTGCATGACGGTCTTTCTGTCACCTAAACAGACTTCTTTAAGGGCCTTCCTGGCAAAAATAAGAAATTTTTAATACAAGAGAAGGTTAAAAGAAAACAAAAACTTTTGTTTACCTTTTGGCACCCATCCAAGGGTAGTACACACCCGACCGCAACCCTCCACTGTTCTCCCATGGAGGTTGTCTATGGGATTCTTTGATTTTTGAAATCTGCCCTTGGTTCTGGCCTGCTATTTTCTAAACGTATTCACATGCAAGGGCAGTTTGTGGGAACTCACCCAGTGCCTAACTTAGATTGGCTTATTGAGCGAGGGAACAATGCTGGGCATTCAATCATCTGATGGAGTAACCATACCAGACTTGTATAAATGCTGATTGGAAGAATCAGTCATGGATCATAGATCCACTTTAGGATATTATGCTTTTGTGGGAGGGAACCTGATAACAAGGCCCAACGAAAAAGCAACTGGGTTGCTAGGTCCAGTGTAGAAGCTGATTATGAACTGCTTTGATTGAAGATGATGTTGAGCGAGCCTTGGTTCGAGTCTACGAAACCTATGAGGATGTACTGTACAACATGGCAGCCATTAACATCTCTCATAATTTAGTTCAACATGATAGAACCAAGAAAATTGAATTTGACACACACTCATTAAGGAATAATTGAAGTTGACAGGTACTTTATTAGGGAAAAGATGAGCAGTAGATTGATTTGTATCCCTTACATGAGAACTGGAAATCAACTTGCAGATGTACTGATGGCGAACACAAATTTTCATACTATATTGAGTATGCCCGGAATCTGTGATATCTTTGTACTAGCGTGCTTCAGAGGGAGTGTCAAAAGGGTGACTATTATTTTATGAATGCTCGTATGTAGTTAGGTGTAGTTTTGTAGCTTTTGGATTTAATGTTAATAATAATAAGCAGAAGAGAACCCTAAAACTATTTTTCTTCTGTTCACTCTTTTTTCCCTCTTCCTTCTCTCCTTTCTTCTTTTCTTTTATTTTTATGTAGTCAGCTATTCGATTTAAGTAAACCTTCCTCAATATCAAGGATGTGCTGCTCACTATCCTGTTTTCAGCACTGCTACTGCTATGGCAGCATTTGCTGCTTCATCTGCTCGTAAGTACCTGAACATGGATCCTCCAGTTGTGGATCTACTAAAAACAAAAGGTCTGCCACCAATCCCCCTTGCTCAGAAATTCTAGATGATTTTGACAGCAGAACCAGCAACCCCTTCGAACATGTATCCAGCTAATTTTGACAACTCTCTAGCTGAAACTGGAAACTTGAGGTTATTTTAGTTTATTTTTTTGTAAACTTGAGGTTATTGAAAATGAGTTAGCCAGACTTCTCTCTTATAAAAGGCCAGCTTCAATCATTTCCTTTTGAAACAAAAGAAATGCAACTTCCAGAAGTTGAATTATCTCAATTTGGCTGATGACTGACCTCACCAATCTAAGCACCAGAGTTCAAGTTGGCAATGCCAGTGAGGAAACCCAGAGAGCTCAAGTAGTAGAAGGTGAAATGGAAATGGCTGAATTTCTGACATAATTCTCTGCTCTGACGATGCTTCCTTTTGAACCAGCTTCGGGGCTATTCACTTATTGCTTAGTTGTTTTCTTTTTCCTTTTCCTTTTTATAATTTGGCCATTAATGAACTGATTATGTTAATGTAGTCTAATATTTTAGATTCCCAAATTCTCACATAATAGTGTTTTAGGAATTGTGTAGTAGCTTTATTAATTTATCCTTATTCATTAACATAAGAGGAACCACCGGGTGATAAATCCACAAGTGGAAATAGTCCTTGTTTTGTTTGGTGACCATAATCTCCATATTGGATCTTTCCTATTAATGAGACAAATGGTTTTCCAAGCCAAGTTCCCTACTTCAAGAACTTCATACTTTACTTCTTGTTTTTTTTTTAAATAATGCTCAGGAACTTTTGCATTTTGAATTTATAATCTATTAATTTTATCAATATTGGGCAATGTAGAAACACTAAGTAACTAATTCTCAACTTGAAATGGTTCGTCTTTGTTTGAGTCTATTTGGATCTTTCCCATCAACTGAAAAATTGGCTTTCCAGACCAGGTTCACACTTCAAAAACTTAAAAGAAATTCTCTGCCCTTACACCTCACATTAAAAGAAAAATATTACACTCCTAACACTCGCCCTTCAGTTGGAGCATACAAATCAAACATTCCTAGCTTGAAAAACATGCAATGAAAAGAAGATTGAGCTACTGGCTTGGTGTGAATGTCCCCAATTGAGCATTCGAGCGAACATAAGAAGTGATAGCATGTTTCTTCATTAGCAAACTCTGAATAAAATAACAATCAACCTCTATATGTTTGGTATGTTTATGAAAAATAATATTATTAGTAATAAAGAGAGCAACTTGATTATCACAATACATCTGAATGGGAGCAGAAATATCAATACCTATCTCCTGAAGAAGAAAACGAACCGGCAACATTTTTTTATGGGGTATGATCCATTGCTCTATACTGAGCTTTCATAGCTAGAAAGAGCAGTAACGTTTTGCTTTTTACCGCGCCATGTAACCAAATTCCCTCAAACAAAGGCACAATTACTAGAAGTAGATTGTCGATCAGTGCGACAACTTGTTCAATTAGCATTACTAAAACCAGTCACAAAAAGGGAAGTTGAAGGCTTGTATAGAAGTCCTTGGCCAAGAGCACTCTTCAATAGCATAAAATACGATAGATAACATCAAAATGAGGTTGACGAGGAACATTGTAGAAAATGGGAGTAAAATTCTTGTATATTCAATCGTATATTTTACATACTTGTATTCCTATTTAATATGTACAACGAGAACCAAAAATGGAAACAACCAAAGGTCAACCCAAATGATCAGCCTAAACATCAGCCTCAATCTCCTATCACAATCTCCTCCAAATCCCCTTAAAATCATTCGGGATTTCCACATTCCCCCTTAAGTTGGATCATAGATGTTAATCATATCCAACTTGCAGATAAACTCTTCAAAGCTGGACCTCTGTAATCCCTTAATGAATATATCTGCTACTTGTTCTCTTGTAGGAATATAGGTCATGCAGAATGTCCCTTTCTCAATTTTCTCCTTTATAAAATGCCTGTCAACTTCTATGTGTTTAGTCCTGTCGTGCTGAACAGGATTATAGGGAAATGCTGATAGCGGCTTTGTTGTCACAGTAGAGTTTGATGGGGAGCTCTACTGTGATATG
Source organism: Nyssa sinensis (assembly GCA_008638375.1). Lineage (NCBI taxonomy): Eukaryota > Viridiplantae > Streptophyta > Magnoliopsida > Cornales > Nyssaceae > Nyssa > Nyssa sinensis. Next base: position 21,632,223 of record CM018044.1, read on the forward strand.
TAGTTCCTCCAAAAGCTTTTGTAACCCTAACCCTTCACGCATCCCTTGTGCAACAACTCTGAATTCAACTTCAGCACTACTTCTGGCTACCACACTCTGCTTCTTACTCCTCCATGTTACTAGATTACCCCAAACATAGGTACAGTAACCTGGTAGTCGACCTTCTGTCTTCTGCTGATCCTGCGCAATCTGCATCTATATAAATCTCTATCTTCTTACTGTCACCTCTCTTAAAGAATAGACCTCTCCCGGGAGAGCCTTTTAGATATCTGAGAATTTTATATACTGCTTCTAGGTGACCCTCCTTTGGTGAATGCATGTGCTGACTGACCACACTTATAGCAAAAGCAATGTCAGGTCTAGTGTGAGATAGGTAGATCAATCTACCTACTAGTCTTTGGTATCTTTCTTTATCCACAGGCTTTCCAACGTCTTCTGTTCTTTTTCCTGATTCGATCGGAGTATCGCTTGGCTTGCTACCAAGCATACCAGTCTCAGTCAAAAGGTCAAGTACATACTTTCTTTGGGAGACACTAATTCCCTTCCTTGATTTGGCAACTTCCATTCCCAAAAAGTATCGCATTTGACCTAGGTCTTTTACCTCAAACTCTGTGGCTAAAACCTTCTTCAATCTTTCCATCTCTCCTGTATTGTCTCCAGTGAGAATGATGTCGTCGACGTATACAATCAGGATGGTCCTCCTTCCATCATTGGTTTGTTTGAAGAACATCGTGTGATTTGACTGTCTCTGTTGATATCCTTGATTCTTTATCACCTTTGCAAATCTATCAAACCAAGCCCTTGGTGAATGTTTGAGTCCATATAGGGATTTCTTCAATTTACATACTCTGGTTTCTTCTCCTTCCTTGTAAAATCCTGGTGGTAGCGTCATGAACACTTCTTCCTCCAACTCACCATTCAGAAAAGCATTCTTGATGTCAAATTGGTGAAGTGGCCAGTCCAGATTTGCTGCCAATGACAAGAGGACCCGTATAGTATTTAGCTTTGCTACTGGTGCAAATGTCTCGGTGTAGTCAATACCATATGTCTGAGTGTCCCCCTTTACAACTAGGCGGGTTTTGTACCGTTCTACTGTACCATCCGCCTTGTATTTCACCGTGAACACCCACTTATAGCCTACTGGTTTCTTCCCCCTTGGCAAAGTCATCACCTCCCAAGTTTCATTTTTTTCCAATGCCCTTATTTCTTCCATCACAGCTTTTCTCCATTCTGGAATTTCCAAAGCTTCTTGAATATTCTTGGGAATTTGGATTCTGTCAAGGTTAGACGTAAAAGCACGGCACTCGACAGAAAGAGCATTATAAGATACAAAGTTTGAGATAGGATGGAAAGTACATGAACGAGGTTGTTTTCTAAGAGCAATGGGTAAGTCATCAAGATTTTTTACCTGGTCAGAATTGGATTTTGGTTCATGAGTAGTCGGAGCTATCACCGGTTCTGACTCTTTTGGTGCGGATGTGAGAGTCTCATCAGGCTTTGATTTAGGTCTCCTTGAGTAGACAAGTGTCTCCCTGTCTGTTTGTTTTCCCACACCTCCCCCTAAGTTCAAGATTCCTTCTGTGTTGGACAAAGAAGGAGAGGATGTACTGTATGGGTTAGATTCAAAGATCGTAACATCGAAGTCTGTATCTGAAGGTCGAGCTTCTCTCAAGGACTCCCCCTAAAGCAAGTAGTAGGGAGTATGCTCAAAAAATGTGACATCCAGACTAACATATAACTTATGTGAGAGAGGGTCATAGCATTTGTAACCCTTCTGAGTGGGAGAGTAGCCAGGGAAGACACATTTGAGAGCTCTCGGATCTAACTTATTACATTGGGGGGTGTGAACGTGGACAAATACTGTGGACCCGAAAACACGAAGTAGAAGAGATGAACTGAGTCGAGAATCAGGGAAGATTTCCTGGAATTTTTGGAGAGGGGTGGCAAATGAGAGAACCCAACTAGGCATTCGATTGATGAGGAATGCGGCGGTCATGACGGCATCACCCCAAAAAGTATTCTTCATGTGAGAGGTGAATAGTAGGGCACGAGCTACCTCAAGAATATGTCGATTTTTCCGTTCAGCAACCCCATTTTGTTGGGGGGTGTGAACACAAGAACTCTGGTGAATAATACCTTTGTCTTGAAAATAGGGACCCAAAGAAGAGTTGAAGTACTTAGTGCCATTATCAGTACAAAGAATTTGGATTTTTATGTGAAATTGGGTGTAAATCATATTGTAGAAGTTCATAAATACCGAACTACCCTCAGATTTATCGTTTAGTAAAAATACCCAACAGAGACGAGAATGGTCATCAATAAATGTAATAAACCATTTTTTGTGGGTCCTATTGGGAACCCGTGAAGGCCCCCAAAGGTCACTGTGAATCAAGGTAAAAGGCAAAGATGGTTTATACGGGGATTTAGAAAAAGTAGTGCAATTATGTTTTGCAAGTTCACAAACTTCACATTGTAAATCCAAGGGATTTTTATTCGAACAAAGTGACGGAAACACATGTTTTAAATATTGAAAACTAGGATGACCCATTCGTTTGTGCCATAACAAAAGATCACTATCCCTAGGACTAGATGCAAAATTACAAATAGGAGGATAACACTGTTTACTCATGTGAGCATCATCAAAGTAGTAGAGCCCCTCGCACTCATTAGCACTGCCAATCGTCTTCCCCGATGATAGGTCCTGAAAAACACAATGGGAAAACAAAAAATGGCTGAGCAATGAGATTGTTTGGTTAGCTGACTAATGGATAACAGATTGCAGGAGAGATTAGGAACATAAAGGACAGACTCTAAAGTAATAAATTCAGAGATATGGATACTCCTTTGCCAGCTACTGGGGATAAAGTACCATCTGCAATTTTTACTTTCAAGTTACCAGCACAGGGTGAATATGTGAAAAATAAATGATGAGCACCAGTCATATGGTCAGATGCACCAGAGTCAATAATCCAGGGAGTAAAGCGCAAAGTGGTACTAAGAACAGTCAAAAAAGTACCTTTGTGGGCTAGGGAACCTGATGGCAGTGGATTAGAAGACGGACCCAAGGCTTGAAAGGTCGAAAAAAGGGCATTCAGCTTTTCAAGTTGCTAAGGGTTAAAACCCCCAATAAAGGTCGACCGAGTGTGATGGGCTGGAGCGCTTGTTTCTGCCTGTTGTTTAGTTGAGGCCTAGTACCCGTGGGATTTATTGGGCTATCTGGGCTTCCAGTTAGTAGGTTTGCCATGTAAGGCCCAACAGGTATATTTTGAATGGCCCAATTTTTTGCAATGATCACAAAAGGGCCTTTTATTTCGTTTGGGCCGGATCCACTTTGAGGCCCATAAGTTATAAAGGCTGCTTCAAGCTCAGGCGCTGCATTTTGCCTTGGGCCGGATGGCTTCGATCCCAAGGCTGCTTCGATTCCAGGAGGTTACAAGGGTAGAGGAGTCAACGGCTTCAATCCCAGGCGTTGCCTTCTCCTTCAACATCACCATTCTTCTACTTTCTTCACGCCGGACCTCAGAGAACACTTCTCGGATGGATGGTAATGGCCGGCGACCCAAGACGCGACTCCTTACTTCGTCGAGTTCTCTATTGAGCCCAACCAGAAATTCGTACACTCTCTCGTTCTCCATTCTCTTCTTGAATCGCACACTATCACCCGTGCACTCCAAGTTTCTTCACTGCTGAGGTCCAGTTCCTGCCATAAGTTCATCATCTCCGTGTAGTATTCCGTCACTTCTCTGTCTCCTTGCTTCATCTACCACAGCCGAGTTTTGAGCTTCAAGATTTGAGAGGCATTCTTGGCGTCGGAGTAGGTTTCTCAAACAGCCTCCCATACATCCTTTGCCGTCGGCAGAAACATGTACGTCTTGCCGATTGTTGGTCGCATGGAGTTGATCAAGCAGGAGGTTATAAAGGAATTCTCAGAACGCCATTTCTGGAAGGCTGCTGAGTCACTGGAAGGTGGCTGTTTGGTCTCGCCTGTAAAGAATCCCAATTTGCCTTTACTGTCGATGACCAACTTGATGGCTTGAGCCCATTCTCGGTAGTTCTTACTATTCAGCTTTTCTACGGTAAGATGAAATGAGGAATTTTCAAACCCGACGGTCGAACCCATGGAGGAGATTGTCTCTGATTCTCCTTCCTGGGTTACCGACTGGGTAGACTCATGGCTGGCGGCCATGGTTTGCTAGGGTTTTCAGAGTGATCCTTGCTCTGATACGATGTAGAAAATGGGAGTAAAATTCTTGTATATTCAATCGTTATATTTTACATACTTGTATTCCTATTTAATATGTACAACGAGAACCAAAAATGGAAACAACCAAAGGTCAACCCAAATGATCAGCCTAAACATCAGCCTCAATCTCCTACCACAATCTCCTCGAAATCCCCTTCAAATCATTCGGGATTTCCACAAACATACATATATTGACTAACCACACTAATGTCTCGTCAAGTAACCGTAAGATAAATCAACTTTCCAACCAGTTCTCAATAGCGATCGACATTAGCAAAGAGTTCTCCTTGTTCACTATCAAGCTTAACACTAGAATCCATAGGGTTATCAACAGGCCTTGCACCTAAAAGACTAGTCTCAAAAAGAAATCAAGCAAGTACTTTCTTTGAGATAGAGATGCCTTGATGTGAACGGACAATTTCAATTCCAAGAAAATACTGAAGAAAACCCAGATCTTTTGTATGAAAGTGTTGGTTGAGATGTCTTTTCAAATTCGCAATACCAACGAAATCACTCCCAGAAATAATGATTTCATCCACATAAACAATTAGAGGTGGAGGTCTATTCAGAAGGGAGAAAATTGGGCCATGAACTGGAGGGTAAAGACAAGGAAAGAGTAGGACGAAGAACAAGTTTCCCATGAACTGGCCAAGATGGCTCATTAGTTAAAGCAATATGGTGTTTAAGAGAGGTTAAATTAGAAAAGAGAGATGGTATACCAGGCATATGAGGCCTAGCTCTAGAGTTAATAACCCATGACGAAGGTGAATAGAACACACATACAACATTACCTGAATTGACCAAAGTCGCAGCGGAGTAAGAAGAAAAAGAAAGAGCAGTATGCAATGTTTAAACTAGCTTGCCAAGCTGAGTAGTGAGCATGGATTAAAATTGCGGTCGCGGTGTAACGGTATTGGGAGTATCAAATTATTTGTAATGGAAATCGAAAACCGTAACCGTGAATTTTTTTCAAACACTAGAGAATTTCTTAAAAGTTACTGATACGCATATCTTGTCTAATATATCATATTTTAATATTTTAGACTATTATTTTTTAATTTTCTAACGCCTAAAAAAATATTTTTCTTATTTATAACACTTAAGAAGATATTTTATTATTTTATATGAATTTTTTAAAGTTAAAGTGAATAAGAAGTATCACTTAATTAGAATAACATTTGCAACAAGTAATATAAAGAATAACAAAAAATAATTATAAGCATAAAAATCAATTTAGTTTGATTAGTTATAGATTAAAAAAGCCAAGAGACATTTTCGAGGTTATATTGACCCGAATGTTTTGGTAACCCATTTTAAATTGTTTGGATTATTTTTTAAGTATCTCTTTTATATATAAATCTTATAAAAATAGAAATCATAAGAATTATGAAAAAAAAATTAGAATTTAAAAAAAAATTAAAAATTGGAAAAGAAAAACTTCAAAACAACCGTAACACCAATATATCGACCTGTAACGTATCAAAGGGTCAAGAAACAGTTAACATAACGGCCGATACGATACATAACGACCGTTATTTAAAACCATGGTAGTGAGTGCATTATGAGAATTAGAACTAGGTAGGTCCAGATGAAGAAGAATAGCGGAGGAGGACCATCCATGACGTGATGCGCATAATCTGGCTTTTCATACTTCACCCAACAATAAGATTATGTACTATTAGTGCCACCACAATTATCACACTTCCTATCACCACGTCTACCAACACAACCACCACCAATAGAACCCCCACGAAAACCATGACATCTACGACTACCATGTGAATCACGAGAACCAGACCCATGACCACCACTACTCGAGACTAAAGCAAAAGACTCTAATGAAGAGGTAGAGTTTGGCACAATGGAGCTATGTCCAGAGATGAACCTAGCAATTGAGAATACGCATTAGCAACAGTGGGTAAAGTCGCGTTAGCAAGTATTTGATCCTTAAAGTCGTGATGGTTTGTGTTTAAACCAGATAGCAAAGAATTAATCGTAAAATCTTTTCAATGATGTTTTTGTTGCTCTAAATCAGTAGTGAAGGGGCAATGTTGCAACAATTGATCCGATAAATTCTTAAGTGTGTTACAGTGCTCACACAGTGGTTTTCCAAATGGTTTAGTAGTGAAAATATTCTCATACAATTCATATACCTGGGAAACATTACTTTGTTGAGAGTGCTTCTGCCTTAAAGTTTCAAATCTTCTTTAACGATTCGCAAAACTCAACAGTAGAAGCAACATGAGGTTCCATACTATGTGAAAGCCGCCCCATAACTATAGAATCTTCACATATCCAATCTTCCTACTTTGTATCTATTGTAGGAGGATCATGTGTCAAATATTTCAATTTTCACTTCCCATGCAAAAACAGTTTTACTGTTGTAGGAGGAATATCTGTCAAATATTTCAATTTTCACTTCCCATGCAAAAACACTTGTACAGCATGTGCCCAAGCTAAATTATTCAAACCATTCAACCTTTTTAAAGTAATACATTTGGGAATGTCATCACCCTTGACCAGTAATGGCTTGCCCTTAGCCATGTTTGCACAAAAAGAGAATTGAATAATTCTCAAAATTAGTGATCAAATAATAAGATCAAATAAAGGTTGTATTGCAGCAAATAACAGCAACCTAACCCCAAGGAACCCAAGAACAGAAACAAAGCTCCAAAACTAAACCAAATAATCCACGGACAGCAAGTGAACATCAAACCGTGGCCTCAAACACCCAAAACTGAAACAAAGAACACCAAAGAGTCCACAAACCTGAGCCTCAACAACCCAAAAACTGAACTAATGACCCAATGAACAGTAGCAGAATATCTGCTGCAATGGTAAACTAGTGTTCCAAGCACAGATAGCTCCAAAAAAGTGCAACAAAACCCATTAAAATGGCATGAATCACTCCAAATAAGAGGTTTAGGACCAAATCGCAGCCCTTACTCATTAGAGAGAGCATGAAAGCATCAAAACAGATCACAAATTGAAAAATATTAGGTCCAATATTTCGAAAAACATTTGAAAATAGGAAAATGTATCTAGATGACTTCAAAAAATTTAGTAAAAAATACCGCATGCATCTGAAGAAGGAGATGAGTCGATCCACGTATTTTAGTAGCTGGAAAATCACCGGAAAATGATGATGTCATCACTGCAAGTCACATCGGCAGCTACTCCTTTTTTCTTCTCTTTGTTTTGGTTGCTCCCCAGTTGTGTTTTGGGACAAAAAGAAAGCTTTACTTAGATCGCCTACCCTGATATCAAGTTGATTTGTGTAGTATGGAAATTAGGGTTGGAAAAGGAGAAGGAATAAAGAGTAGGAGATGGAAGAAAGGTTTACTTTAAGACCTGGTTATTCAATCTGCCTTTACACCTCAAATTCATATATATTATGATGTAGAACAGGTTGTGGAAGAATCCAATTCCTAGCATAGAATTGCGTGCAATGCCAAAATGATCGGAATTGCGTGAAATTCGGTGGGTGGCTTGGAAACGATGTGTTGATCAATACTCATCGCTTCGCCATGACGTATGCCGCTTTTCGGGCAAATTCCTTCGTTTTGGCCTTCAAAAGTGCGTTTTTACTACTTTTGGTAATAAATGTGCTACTTAATTTACTAGAGCTGCGGTTGGCGTTTGGAGCTGTCCTTTTACCAGATTGTTGCTTACGTTTAGGACTTTTGATTTATTATTTTAATTAGAATATTTCTATTTTTGGATTTTTTGGTATTTTTCCTTATTTTAATTATTTCTTTCCTAAAGTCACAGTTCTAGTCGAATTAGGAGTTCCAGTCCTAGACGAATTAGGTTTTGTTAGGTTTTGCAGCCTATATAAAGCCTCTTTCTTTTCATTGTAAGGTTAACTTTCATTCAATAAAGAATTATCTTTCTGAGATCTTATTCTCTATGCTCTTGGATTCGAGTGTGTTACCTTTGTTCGTGGATTCGGACGATTTTTTTCCAAGAAGCAGGCGGTGTCCTACTTCTTCACAAGCTTCCGCTACGTCATATTAGCATGAGAGAAAAATACAATAATACCCTTAGAAGAAAAAATAAGAAAAATACAACACTTTTTTAACATTTTTAATGAATGATGTGTTCATTTACATGTGCTTGAGTCCCTGTCTGTCTAGATATGGTGTTGGACCATTCAACATGTAGACAAAATCTTGTGCTTGATTCCTGAAATTGAGTCCATGTAGCGTAGCATCCAAGCATATTTAAATTCTAGTTCAATGGCAAAGGAAAACCGCATTGTACATATCCATATGAGCATTGGAAATTCGAGTCTGGCTATACTACTTGTGACTGTAGTCCTCAATGTCGACTATGACATTCTGTAATCATTTAGTGTAATTTTTGGTGCCTGACTGATTTCATTCTAAATTATCTACTTTTTGGCTGTTTCAGCGTTCTAGTGACAACTCATCATATATCAGTTCTGAAACCGGGACTCTGGTATGATCTTTGAAAATGCATCCTGAATATTTTTTTTTTTTCAGGGTTGGGGTAATTGGTTATTTATTTATTTATTTATAACCTGTTTATAAAATAAAATAAATGTTTCGTCTGCCATATTAGAGAAAAAAGACTATAATGCTGCATTATAATTCTTTTCAAATGAATAGGGAATAACAGGATTTCTGATATATAAATGTAAATGTTTTCTTTCCACCATTTCTTACTTATTTTAAACTTTGCTTTTGCAGTTTGTTTTCTTCACAGGCGGAATTGTATTTCTAACACTTATAGTGAACGGATCAACTACCCAGTTTATTTTACGTCTTCTAGATATGGACAAGCTATCAGCACCAAAGGTGGGATTACCACTGATCCCCAGAATACTCCTGCTTGTATTACATGACTAAAATGATTTACTAATTTGAGTTTACTACCGAAGCTGATGACTAATGTATGTGCATATGCATATAACACACACACACACACACACACTTTTTTTATAAATTTCATGTAACCACCACAACTTGGCTTGAACCTTATCCTTAAACCTAAATCATGCGATGCATGTTATAAAGCTCTATGTGCATAGTCCACATCACAGAACAACTTTCTCATACGAATTGCTTATTTCAACATTCCGCTGTTTGGTTGTTCATGGAATTTACCCATTCAGTTCAGGAATTCTTATGGGATGGCTAGGGGTTGCATGGAGAGGCATATGAGGTGTGGAATCTATCTCCCTTATGTCTTTTGTAGTGCTTGTGGAGGTAGAGGAATAGGAGAATATTGGATGGGAAGGAAATTTGCCCTTATAGATTTGAAGATAACTTTTTGAAATTGTTCTACTCTTGGGTTTTAGAAGCATATTCTTTTTGTGTAGATTCGTACATTGATTTTTTTGGAAGGACTGAGATTGTAATTTTGTTCTCTTTTCTAACTTTGTAAATGGGTTCGCCCCTTTGGCTTCCTTGTTTATAAATTATTGTTTACTTATCAAAAAAAGGAAAAAAGAGAACAAATTTGTACTGGCATTATTTGGTGTGCTCATTTCATTTTCGTTGTAGGCTCCTTGTTTCACAAGTACTCAAATTATGCTTAGTTGTGTTACTTGATTAGCTGCCTGCTATGGAATAGCCACTTTATGCAAATAATGCTGAAGGTTGGGCTATCCAGTCACACATGTCCTGGTTTCCTGCATTGGAAAATCTAACACTTCTAATGGCCTTAAAGTAGCTGCCTAGTTTTATATATACAAGTGAATGGTGGATCTGGTTAGTTTCTTTTATACTGTATGTGTTTAATTTCCTCACTTTTCTTTTCACTTTTATAATAACCTTTCAAAGAATTCTACATTTTATATTCAAAATATCAATGATTCTCGTTGTTATGGTTTTGAACATTGGTTTCATTCTATACTTCAACTGCTCAGGTCAATTTTCTTATCCATAAAAATTCTAGTTTTATGTTCAACCATGAACTTTTATTATCTCAAGAGAAGTATCTTTTCTTTTTTTATTTTAAAGTTACAGACTGAACTTTTTACTTCATCTTTACTTGCATTGTGTGTCGGTGTTTGTATATGTGTGTGTGTGTGTGTGTTTTTTTAACCAGGTTTTATCTTCTTAATGCTTTGTTTTTTATGGCAGAGACGCATATTGGACTACACAAAACACGAAATGTTGAATAAAGCCCTAGAGGCATTTGGTAACCTTGGAGATGACGAGGAACTAGGACCTGTTGACTGGCCTACAGTTAAAAGATATATTACGAGCTTAAATGATGTTGAAGGAGAACGTGTGCACCCTCACACTGTATCTGAAAGTGATAATAATTTGCACCCTATGAATTTAAAGGATATACGGATACGCTTTCTGAATGGTAAGCATATATCTGTGTTTTTTTGGTCCTGTAATTCCACATCCGATCATTGATGCAGTTGTCTGATATAAATATTATGCTTCTTTTACCAAATCAAGAACCACACTTCACATGGCTTCATTTTATGTTCAACGGCTGTCAAGTTATCAAGGCATTGTGTTTGTGTATTGAAAGGCATGATATTCGTAATTGTAAAACTTTAGCTGTTCTTACTATCATCATCATTGACATATGACCCTATTAAATATCTATCATTTCGTACAGGAATATTAACCTAGATGTTCCACTGATTTTCACATTCAATTTTATTAACCTAAGTGTTTTTGGGGTGGCACGGTGTTGCAACTACCTACCTTGTCAATCTTTGCCTTTGTAGATTCTTGAATTTAAACCGCCCATTAAGCTGCTTTAGAAACCACTTCTCTCTATCTTGTTATTCCATTTTTTATTTTTCTTTGGGTGTGTATGTTTTGTTCATGATTATCTGTCACACCCCGGGCCCCAATGACCCGTGAGTGATCTTGTAAATCAAGGTCAAACTAAATAAATAATTTCTGTATATCTCAAACCACCGTGTGATTAGCATATTCTCACTTGAATTTTCATAACATAAATGTTCATTCACATTCCATACATATAACCCAATAAGGTTTTCATACATAAATTTTAAAAATGTATTCATCTTGTGATTGTTATTTTTAAGTCAAAAGAATACTAGTCCCATTGAAGCTTTCGAGCCTAAACATCAATATATAAATTCCATAGGGCCTTTTACATTCTCAAAAATATCAAAAGATCAAAATAGAAGTTGTGAATTTAATTACATTCTAAAAATAAACATAAGAGTCCAAAAGAGATGTCATTTTAATCCATGTCATCAAGGTGCCAACTCCTTGTCATTACCTGCATCAGGTAGGGGTCAAAACAACAACCCCAATAGTAGAGATTCTAAAATAAAGAAAGTTAAGGCGGTGCAAAGTATAGGCATGTGAAATGTGTAGTGTTAACACAAGTGTTCAACTAATATGCATACACATCAATAGGCTGTTCATCATGTTTTCCAACAATGCGAACCATAAACCCAACCACAAGAAGAACATAACATAAGTAAATGAAATGATTACTATATAATCACACACAATTGCATGTAAAACAATTTACCATTCAAACTTCACGTTATTCGTCTCACTTAAAGATAACCACTTTGTCAAATCACCTAATGGTCCCCAGAAAAGCTTAGTACTTCACGAGCTATTAACCCGTTGGTTATGTACTACCACCCACGCGGGGTTACGCTTCATAACCGAAGGGTCCCCTTCACCAAATATTCCCGGTTTTTAATGCGGCCTCACGACGTGCCACTTTTCCTTGTCCCTCAACTTGTTCCAAGGATTAATTATCCACTATCCGTCTTCCATTTCCATTCTCACATTTTGTCTCTTATCAATGTTTTC
>CM018044.1:21654261-21656761 GCA_008638375.1 Nyssa sinensis
TCGTATGAAAATCTCTCACCCATTTTTCGTGCTTTTACCTCACAATTGTCTTGTATGGAGATTCCTAATACTGTATAGGATGCTCTGAAAGTTCCTGAGTGGAAGGAGGTTGTCTTCAAGGAGATGAAAGCTCTTGAAAAAAATGGCACGTGGGAGTTAGTTGATCTACCAAGAGGAAAGACAACTGTAGGGTGCAAATGGGTGTTCACAGTCAAGTATAAATCTGATGGCTCTCTAGAACGGCAAAAAGCTCGATCGGTTGCTAAGGGATTCACTCAGACCTATGGCAATGATTACTTGTAGACATTTGCCCCAGTCGCAAAGCTAAACTCTGTAAGAGTTCTTTTGTCACTTGCAGCTAATCATGACTGGCCTCTGCCACAGTTGGACGTAAAAAATGCATTTCACAATGGAGACCTAGAGGAAGAAGTGTACATGGATGCACCTCTAGGATATGGTGAAAAGTTTGGCACAAAGGTGTGTAAACTGAAGACGTCCTTATATAGGTTAAAACAGTCACCAAGAGCCTTGTTTGAGAAATTCACTCAGTTTGTTAAAAGTCAAGGATATACTCAAGGGCAAGGTGATCATACGATGTTTATAAGACATTCACAGGATGGGAAGATAGTGATACTGATTGTATATGTAGACAATATAATTCTCACTGGAGATGACGTACTTGAGATGAACCGATTGAAGACTTCCCTCTCATCAACATTTGAGATCAAGGACTTAGGATCTTTGAAGTAGTTCCTTGGAATGGAGGTTGCTCGGTCGAAGAAAGGGATTGTTGTCTCCCAACGAAAGTATGTTCTTGACCTCCTTAAGGAGACTGGGATGAGTGGTTGTAGGCCAGCAGACACTCCAATAGATCCCAATCAGAAACTTGGAGATGACAAGGAAGATGATCCACTAAATACAACTCGGTATCAAAATTTGGTGGGAAAGTTAATTTACTTATCACATACACGGCATGATATTGCTTTTGTTGTGAGTTTGGTAAGCCTGTTTATGCACTCACCCTACGAGAAACATCTTGAAGCAATTTACCGGATTCTTAGATACTTGAAAAGTACACCAGGCAAGGGTTTACTCTTCTAGAAGACCACACAGCAGAACATAGAGGCATACACTGATGCAGATTGGGCAAGCTCAGTTATTAACAGGAGATCCACGTTAGGATACTGTACTTATGTCTGGGGAAATATGGTCACATGGCGAAGCAAAAAACAGAATGTGGTTGCAAGGAGCAGTGCCGAGGCAGAATATAGGGCTATGGCTAACGGAGTTTGTGAGATACTATGGCTGAAGAGAATTCTTGAAGAGCTGCGGATGCCGGTGAACATGCTAATGAAGTTGTATTGTGACAACAAAGCTGCCATAAGTATTGCTTAAAATCCAATACAACATGATCGCATGAAGCATGTAGAGATTGACAGACACTTCATAAAAGAGAAGATTGATAGTGGAGATGTTTGCACGCCTTTTGTTCCTACTACTCAACAAATAGCCGATATCTTCACCAAAGGACTTTTTAGACCTAGTTGTGAGCTCTTTGTAAGCAAGTTGGGCATGATAGATATCTACGCTCCAACTTGAGGGGGGGTGTCGGATTTCGAGGGAATAAATTAGGAAATTCTATTTTTTGCAAATAAAATCTGAAATTACTATTTCAGATTTTAGTAGTTTCTATTTTCTAGCCTAGAGATCTACTGATCTGATTTGATTTGCTATTTTGGTGGCCTTCTTCTCCTATTTATCTTGTATTCGTCTCTCTTGAAATTCAATAAGAATGATTATTCTTCTTCTCAAGAAAACCTTCACCTTTCACAAGTCATAAAACCCAATATTCCTACCATCATTTTACCCACCCAACCTACAATAATCCGCCCCCAAAGACCCTCTTTCCTGCTGATTCACATCAATTTAAATGTCACAACTTGTAGGAGGGTGTTTCATGCACATGTATTACAACATTTTCTATCCTTGTGGACTCGAGAAGCCACTATTTAGTTTTTTTTTTGTTTTTGGATAAGTAAGAATAGCATTAAAAGCACCAAGGGGGGTGAACCCATACACAAAAAGCAGGTAGCTCCAAGCTAAAGCTTAAAACCTCCCAAAAACTTTGTAAACAAATCTGTATAAGTGGGGTAAGATTCAACAATCCAAGAGTGTAAGTTTTTTGAAAACAAATCTTTGAATCTAACTTGGGGTATTCTTCCCTGTTAAGCAACCAGTTGCTCCAAAATTTTAAGCCGTTAAAGAATGGCCAACAACATATATCAAGCACTCACACTCCCCCTCACGTTCAAACCCAAGCTCGCATGCGGAGAGGTAAATAAACCACAATCAAACACTGAATAGAACATTATGTAACATTCCACAAACAAACCAAGGGGAATAAATGCATTTGGAGAGACATGAACCCAAGACCTCTGATAACTAAAGCTATGATACCATGTTAAAACACTAACTCATCTAAAAGCTCAAGTTATGAGAG